>JAQMYG010000012.1:34816407-34837480 GCA_030014215.1 Clariallabes teugelsi
CATCCATCCATCCATTCATATCAATACATTTTTGTATAGACTAATCTTCCTTCATCCATTCACCTTTTATCTCTCCAGCCAACCACAAGCCTATATCTTAGTGTATTTACCCGTCTGTATCTGTCATACAGTATGTCCATTCATCCATCCATCCATCCACACTTTACTGCTCGGTCATGTCCACCCATTTGCAGGTCTATATTTTTTTTCTATCAACCTATTCTTTCACAGATACCATCAATCTAATCAAGCTTTTATTCATCCATTCATCAATCCATCCATCCATCCAAGTGTATAAACCATTTTTAACGTCAGTTACGCTAACACATCATCACATTTCGCTGTTTAGCTGGATGCATACTCAAAACAGTGCTAGACTAGTTCGGATTTTATTCAAGAAATTTTAGAAAATAGATTTTTTCTCCTCCATATTAACCCTGATGATGATGATGATGATATCCCTCGTGGTCCAGCATGCCTAATGTGTTCTGTGGCGTTATAATAACTCCTCTGTATATGGATGCCTGAGTTGATGTGTGTATGGATTGTTGTTTCCAGCTTCAACAGGCCATTCAGGAGCATCCGGTGGTGCTTCTGCCCAGCCACCGCAGCTACATGGACTTCCTGATGATGTCATACCTCATGTTCACCTACGACCTGGCACTGCCCGTCATCGCTGCAGGGATGGGTGTGTATCTCTCACGATAACAATCCTCAGAGCGTACCGTTCATACGGACAGACTGAGTTATGCTGATCACATGAACACGGCACTCGGCTAAACCTCGCTCTTCTGTTCCAGATTTCATGAGCATGAAGTTTGTTGGCGAGATGCTGCGCATGTCAGGAGCGTTTTTTATCCGCCGCTCCTTCGGAGGAGATAAACTCTACTGGGCTGTTTTCTCAGAATATGTCAAAACCATGATGAGGGTATTAAACATCTATTTGTCTGTCTGTCAATCCTTTCATCCATCTATTTGTTCTTCTCTCTGCCTTCCCATTATATTTATACATAGAACTGTCTATAACCTTTCATACACTCACCTTTCAGCCACACTTCCACTCATTCTTCCATCCTTCCATCCTTCCAACAGCAGTCCATCTTTTCATCTTTTTATTCTTATTATATATTATATATTATATATTCTGCTTATTAATCTCTCCATCTAACCACATCTCCATCCATCCATTTAGCAATGTCTGTATGTTTTTATTTATCCCTCCATCTGTCCATCCATTCAACCACTACTTCAAAAATCCAAACCATCCATCCATCCAAACACAACTCCATAAATTCATAACTCCATCCGTCCATTGATCCATACATAACCTTATGAAATCATAAGACTGACTAGCATCCATCTATCTATTCATCCGTCCAACCACATCTTTATAAATCCAAACTCCGTCAGTCTGTCCATTTGTCCAACCATAATCTTATAAATCCATAATATCATACATGCATTTATTCATGCATCCATCCAACCACATCTTCATAAATCCAGAACGTCATCCATCCATCCATCTAACCATCCGTCCAACCACAACCCTATAAATCCATATCGCCGTACGTGCATTTATTCATGCATCTATCCATCCATCAATCCATCTAAACCCAAGTTTATAAATCCATAACTCCATCCATCCATTCATCCATCCACAACCTTATAAAACAATAAGGCTGAACATTCATCCATTCATTCATCCAACCACATCTTTATAAATCCGTCCATCCATCCAACCACAATCTTCTCAATAAATAATGCTGTACATGCATTTGTTCATGCATCTGTCCATCCATCCATCCATTTTATTCTTCTGCTAATTAATCTGTCCATCAAACCACACTTCCATCCATTAATTTAGCAGTCTGTATGTTTTTATTTATCACTCTATGCATTTCAAAAATCCATCCATCCATCAATCCATCCATCCAACCACATCTTCATAAATTCATAACGTCATCCATCCATCCATCCATCCAACCATCCGTCCAACCACAACCTTATAAATCCATACCGCCGTACATGCATTTATTCATCCATCCATCCATCAATCCATCTAAACACAAGTTTATAAATCCATAACTCCATCCATCCATTCATCCAACTACATCTTTATAAATCCGTCCATCCAACCACAATCTTATAAATAAATAATGCTGTACATGCATTTATTCATGCATCCGTCCATCCTTATAACCACAACTTCATAAATCCATAACTCTATCCATCCACAACCTTATAAATCCATAATGTCTATCATTCGTCTTTCCGTCCATCCAACCAACCACAACTACATAAATCCATAAATTCGTATATCCATCCATGCATGCAGCACAAGTCAGTGTATATTTATCCATCCATCCATCCATCCATCCGTTTGTCTTCTCTTCTACTTTTCTATTCATCCATTATTTTCACCGTTTCTGTCGCTTACATTCACTCCTTCCAATTATTACTTCCCCATTTCCAATGTCTTTCATTTCTCTCCTTCATCCATGTGTACATGAATATAAAATATAGTCCGACCCTATCTACAGGTTACTTCACTTTGTGCTCTGTATGATTTTGCTGGTTATTTATATTTGTCCTCATCACACAGAGCACTTCTCCTCCTCCTGTAAAGTTCACGCTCGTTCCTCTGTTGAATTCCACAGAACGGTTACGCGCCGGTCGAGTTCTTCCTCGAAGGCACCAGGAGCCGGACGGCAAAGTCTCTCACACCAAAGACGGGTAAGCTGATCGCCGAACGCACAGCCGCGAGTTCTCTGTTCAGGGATGAGGAGAACCCTTGTCAACTGCGAAAATATTGGCACCAGGAGGCATAATGTGAAAAGATGAAGCGCTTATAATTAAACACAGCCTAACAATACAGGAGATCAGCAGTGTACCGAACACCAGGGGGCGCTCCGGGTGTTAAACAGGGACGGATCAGAAGATATTACGGTGCAGTAAAGTTCTGGAGAGAACGGTTTCATTGGCAGACTTTAAACATGGTTTGCTGAGTTTAATCCAATCTGCATAAAACATTAAACTGGTCTGGGATTCTGACACCAGGCCCACGCTGACTCCTGCATAATATAGTGCAGCGTCAAGACTTTTCTCCTACGTGTCATCCGTTTCATTTCTTTTTTCCGCTTCTTTCAGAAATAAATGAGACACGACAGGAAAATGCTTTTTGGTTCGGCTGCGTCTTAAATGAAATCTCGCCGAACAGCTGCACAATCGAATCAGAAGTGATTTAATGCCACAGACTGAGAAAGTTTGGTGTGATGAGCCTGAACTCTGATGCGGCTATTAATCAGACGTGTGTGTGTGTGTGTGTGTGTGTGTGTGTGTGTGTGTGTGTGTGTGTGTGTGTGTGTGTGTGTGTGTGTGTGTGGGGTGCAGGTTTGCTGAATATAGTGATGGAGCCGTTCTTTAAAGGTGAAGTCTTTGATGTGAACCTGGTTCCAGTGAGTATCAGCTACGAGAGGATTCTCGAGGAGTCTCTGTACGCGCGCGAGCTGCTCGGCGTCCCCAAACCCAAAGAGTCCACGTCTGTGAGTCTCTCACTCGGACACAGGACATGTACACTTCTCCCTCCTTCTCTCTCTCTCTCTCTCTCTCTCTCTCTCTCTCTCCGTCTATTCCCATCTCTTTCTCTCCTTCTCTGTCTTTCTTTCCTTTTCTTTCCCTCTTTTTCTTTATTTCTTTCCTCTGTCTCTCCAGCTGTCTCTCTCGTCCCCTCTCTCCCTATCTTCCTTTCCTTCTGTCTTTCTTATAGTGGCCGTGAAGTGCAAAGCAAATTAACAAAACTCAAAACGAAATGAAGAATCCAAAAACAAAATAACAAATTTGGAAACAGAGTAACGAGACGGGAAACAAAATCTGATGTTATTTCTGATTCGTTGTTTTGTATCTGAATTTATTTTTTCAATTTTGTTTTCGTTTTTTTTTATTATTATTCTTGTTTTTTCAGTTTTGTTATTTTGTTTTTGGATTTGTTAGTTTGTTTTTGATTTTTTTTTAAATTTTGTTTTCTATTTTGTTTCCGGTTTTGTTAATTTGTTTTCGGTTTTGTTCATTTTGTTTTCGGTTTTGTTCATTTTGTTTTCGGTTTTGTTCATTTTGTTTTCGGTTTTGTAAAAAAAAAATTATTTTGTTTTTGGTTTTGTAAAAAGGTTTACATTTTTTTGGTTTTCGGCTTTATTTTCTTTTACACTTCTCCGCCACCATACTTTCTCCCTCTGTCTTTTTCCTTCCCTCTTTCTCTCTCTTCCTGTCTCTGTCTGTTCCTTTGTCTCCTTCTATTGCTCTGTTTCTCTGCTTATTACATCCTTTATCTCCCGCTCTATTTCTCTCTCTCTCTCTCTGTCTCTCCACACATTTCTGTTTCTCTCTGCCTCACCCTCTGTTCCTCCCTCTCTCTCTCTCTCTCTCTGTCTCTCTCAGGGGCTGTTAAAGGCCAGAAAGATCCTCAGTGAGGATTTCGGGACGATGCACGTCTACTTTGGAGCTCCGGTGTCGGTGCGGAGCCTGGCGCAGGGACACATCAACCGCTCGCAGTACAATCTGGTCCCCAGGTAACACTCGTGTCCACGGAGTGCGCAGACGATTACCGACTACACCAACCACACTATTATATTCTCTCTCTCTCTCTCTCTCTCTCTCTCTCTCTCTCTCTCTCTGTCAGACACATTCCCCACAGGCCTGCGGCAGACACTCAGGCGTTCGTGAACGACGTGGCGTTCCACCTGGTGCGGCTGCAGGAGGAGAACATGGTCCTGAAGCCGTGGTCTCTGATCTCCACGCTGCTCCTACAGAACCCCGAGGGCGTGGAGCTGACCGCTCTCAGCCAGCAGACCGACTGGCTCCGGCGTCTAGCGCTCAGCTTCGGGGCGTTCCTGGACTGGCCCGGTACGAGCAAGAGGAGGAGGAGGAGGAGGAGGGTGCAGAGTGGACAGAGTGTCCCTGAAGTCTGAATCCAGTGGGGGAAATAACACACACACTTCTTCTGTCTCCCTCTCTCTCTCTTTCTCTCTCTCAGACGGCGAACCCTGCAGTAAGGTCGTCAGCTCCAGTCTGAGCGTGCACAGGAACTTGGCGTGCGTGTCCGGTGGGCGTGTGCAGCTGGTCGTTCCTGAGGCGCCCGGGGCGGGGCTGAGTCCCGAAGAGGCGGAGTTTAACCGAGCGGTCAGTGTGCTGTCCTGCGCGTCCTACAGGAACCAGACGCTGCACGTCTTCGTGAGGCCGGCTCTGCTGGCTGTAGCCATGCACGCCGCAAACTCCAGCAGGAGAGGTGACGCCCACCTGACTCCTGAAATTAATATCTTACAGTTAGATGTGCTGTGGTTTATATTAGTGTATTTATTATTTATTAATTAAGTAATTATATATTTTTTTTCTTTGATCGGCTTTAGACGAGGTCTACAAGTGCTTTAACTTCCTGAGGAATATTTTCTCCAATGAGTTCATCCTCTGTCCCGGAGCGTCCGTGCAGGTTCGAGCGCGCACACACACACACACACACACACACACACACACGAATGAATCTTTTATATAGAGAATATTTTGGGCTTTTTGTACAAACTGTGTGTGTGTGTGTTTAGGACTTTGAGGAAGCGTGTTGCTTGTTGGTGAAGTGCGGCGCCGTTCAGGAGTTACAGCAGGAAGTTGTGATGTCATCGAGCGGACAGAGGACGCTGTCCTTCCTGTGTTTGCTGATGGAGCCGTTCCTGCAGGGGTACCAGGTAAAGCCTGTCTAACAGCTTCCTAAAGTCATCGTCTAAAATCCTGTGCTTGCCTTATCTTTTGTGTGTGTGTGTGTGTGTGTGTGTGTAGATGGTGTGTCGGTACCTGTGCGAGGACGCGCAGGAGAATCTCCCCGAGAAGAACTTTGTTCCCGCTGTGAGGAGCTTTGCTCTCCGGCTCATCCTAGCAGGTGACATCACGAATTCTCAGTTGGAATTCAGTGCAAAAGTTTGTGCACCCTTAAATAAAACTAGGAGTTTTTGAGTGCGAGTTCTATTCACATGTACAGGTAGTCCCCGACTTACGAGCGAGTTCCGTTCCGGGAGCATGTTCGTAAGTCGGATTTGTTCTCAAGTCCAGCAGAGTGAGTCTTATACGCCTTTGACACGAATATACAGTCTAAAGCTTACGAAAACCACTTGACTAAATCCCTGTCCCCTTTCCCCACACTGCCAACATGTGGCCAAAAACCGTAACCGCTCCTAAGGAAATGAATCTCACAAAGAAATGTCGCGAGGGAACTCTCCAACGCCATTTTTGTCTCAGAGCTGTTTTCCACTGTATTGGACCGTGAGCTCTGTTTTATTGAGGATTTTCCCGAAATTAGGATTATTCACCATCAGGACAGCTTTACAAGACAGACACTTTCTATCATTGTGCTTCCTGGACTGATTCACCGAAATCGTTGAGGCCGACTGATTTCTCCCGCACCCCCACATGCACACACACATACATACAATATACGGGACTTTAGACATTGTATAAATTTATTTACATATTTACAATTGTAAATATTGGAATCTGGTGCACTGCAGTGGCTATTTTTTGTACAATACTCGTGAGCTAGAACCGTGATTGAATCGGAAGTAGATCCGCGGTCCGTTCGTATCTGCAGAAATGTTTGTAAGTCGAGGACTACCTGTATATTCCTGCATGGTTTTTCCGTATCTCTTGTGATTATGGTTTTCTCCTCTCGTTTCAGGGAGTCTGAGGTATCACGAAGCCTTGTCGTCTGATTTGCAGAAGAACGCTCTGGCTGCGCTGGTGCACCTGAAAGCTGTCGAGAAGGTTAAAGAGTAAGTGTGGGTTTAATAATACATCAAGGTTTTTTTGTGTGTGTGTGTGTGTGTGCTCTCTTTCTGACAGGTTTTGCTTGTGCTTTCTCGTCTAGCGGCGATCAGGTGACGCTGAAGATCAACAAGGTGACGGTGAATGCGTTGGAGGACATGCTGGGTAAGTGTGATGTCATGTCCTGTCTAAAATTTTGCTACAACGTTATGCAAAGCCTGTATCATTATTATGCATAATGTATAGCCAGCGCGTGTCTAAGTCTGCACTCAGTGACCCAGTTTCCGTCTCATGCAGGGGGTAAAATTCCCACCCAGAAGCCTGTCGTCGCTCGGCTGTAAGCGCGCACACACACACATTTTTTTCTCCAAGTGTGCCTCAACTGTCTACATTAGCATAATTTTTGCGTCACGGCTCCACCGGCTACAAGGACTGTTTGTCATCGAGCTTTAAGAAGCCGTAACCATCTGGGACGCGCTTGCTATCTCCTACACACACACACACATACACACACACACACACGCAGCTTCAGACTTGGTATCCTGCTGTGTGATCAATGCTTCAGTTTTGAACTACGCTGAACTTTCATCATCAGCTGTTACTCTTTGTGGTTTCGCCAAATTTACTTAGTTACTCTTCTGTCTACTTTCTTTATTTAAAGAAAATGTTCGCAAGCTTTATTTATGACCTGGAATTTTTTTTGCACTTTTTTTTTTTTTTGGTCTTTTTTTTTTGTTGTTGTTGTTGTTGTTGATGTTTTTATGTTTGAGCAGCATCAAGTGCTTGCATTTTGTTTCTTGATGGAACGCTGCCATAAAAAAGTGAACCAGAGTTTTCTAGATGAGAATATGCAAAAAAAACTCTAATAGAAATACTTTTTTAAATTACATATCCAAATATATTTGTTCGTTGTTTATCTAATTTAAATGGCAATGTTTAATGTGCTTGATTTATATTTTAAAATTTTGTAGAAACTGCCATAAGTAGATATATCCGGAAAACAGTTAGATTTTGTAAGTAAGGGGGGCCGGGACACAATCTGGGTATATTTTAATTTTAAACTGGGATATTTTGTACTTAATTTGGATTTGGGAGATTTGAATAAATTCAAACATTTCACTTGAATATCATGCTCAAGTTTCAATACAGGCAAGGATATTTGGTAAAACGTTTGGATTTGGCCTGTAATTTCTAGCTTAACAAAATGGGATTGGTCTGGAATATCATGCTAAAGTTTCTAATTGGTCTGAGATACTTGGTTTAAAAAAAAGTTGCCTTTGGTAATAAGTTTGGATTTTGTTTGGGATATTTAATTTTTAAAAAAAAGTTTGGATTTGGTATGGCATATTTGGGAAATTTGGTTAAAATTTTTTTTGCATTTGTTAGGGGAAATGTGGGGAAAGTTGTATTTGGTCTGGGGTATTTGGGTTTTTTTCGGATTTGGTCTAGAGTACTTGGTGTGGGGGAGGGGTTGGATTTAGTATGGGGTACTGGGGGGATTTGGGTTTGGTGTAGGAAATTTTGGAAAAAATTGATTTGTTATGGAAAATTCAGGAAAAAAGTTTGGATTCTACATATGGTATTTGGTAAAAAAAAAAGTTTGGATTTATTTTGGAAATTTGGGGATAAGGTTTGGATTTGTTATGGGGAATTTAGTAAATAGTAGTGACTTGGCATAGGGTATTGGGTAAAAGGTGAAGATTTGGTATGGGCAATTTGGTAAAAAGTATGGATTTGGTCTGGGATATGCAAAAATTTGGATTTGGATTTGGTATGGGTATGTGTAGGATATCTTGCTGAAGCTTGATTTTGGTCTGGGGTTAAAGATTAGATTTGGTCTAAAAAATGGATAAGGCCTACACAGGATCAGAAATATTTGGCTAAATTTTGTTTTTCTGGTTAAAATTTAAACTTGGTCTGGGGTTTCTCTGAAAATGGGGTTTGTTTAAAATTTTACATGATAGGGAGTATCTGGATAAAACTTTGATCTTGTCTGGGGTGTCTGATTAATTATGGTTTGTGTTTGGTATATGTGTACATTAGCCTTTTTTATATCCACTCCACTAACCAACGTCTCAGTGTTTTTAAGCCATATTTCAGTTTCTCTATATTTTGATTTAAAGCCATTAGGCAAAAATATTATGCTAAAAAAAAAAAAAAGTTTTATGTATTATTTATAGATCTATAATATACAGTATTCAGAAAGTGCCAACAAAGCAGTCAAAACATCTCATGAAAAGCTATGCATTAAAATACACAAAAGTTTCTCATGATGTAATGTTTACTGATCTTCATGGTGAATTGTCATGTCGCCCAACCCAGGAATCAAGTGTTTAAACTTGATTAAACAAATTATTTACTGGGAAACAGTTCTGATATGAGCATGATGTAAACGAATCATGACAGATCAAGGGCAGAAATGAGGTAATGTCATAAACATTCAGACACAAGCTTATACTGTAGGTCCAAAACCTTCAGATGTCATGACCACTGTTACTGATTTCAGACATCTGTCTTGAAGTTGTCATGAGAACGGTGCTTTGATTGAGTTTTATAAGGCGGCGTTTAGATAATGTATAGCTGATTGTACTAAAAAAAATATAAGGTCATTATTATATGATTATTATAGTGTGCCAAATGTATTTCAAAGTCCACTCAGGGCATTTTCGATTTTTTGTTTTTTTGCTTAATGTTGCTTTAAAACCCAAATTCTTCTCCATCTACTACATGGTGTCTTAGTAAGTGAACTTTGTCACATTAGGACATGTCTAATGAGTTCCTGTTTTTAGTCCCCGGTTTTTCTGTACTAAATCCTAAGCAAAAGAGATGAAGACCTGACTGTAAATCCATTTGATGCTTCTACTGTAATGTCTTTGCCAACAACGAACTCTTTTGCCAAAGTCACTTCCTGATACTGATATTTGTGTGCTTTTGTTTTTGCGGTGCGTTTGAAGCATTACTGATTCAGTCTAATTTCACGGTTTGACAGCGTTTGTCTAATGAATATTGATTATGGTGTGTGTGTGTGTGTGTGAATGTGGTATTAAATCTGTAATGACAATAAAGTTTGATAATTGAGTGTGTATTCATGCAGACTGTTTGTGTGTTTACACATATTTAGGGTTTTGTGAGGACAAGATATGACCAGAAGTCCTCATAATAATAGGATAGCATCATGAGTCCTCATAAACACTTTGTGTGTGTGTGTGTGTGTGTGTGTGTGTGTGTGTGTGTGTGTGTGTGTATTTATATAGTCCCATATGGACCAAAAATGTCTTCGAAAATAGGGTAATGATGGGTGTCCACACAATCACCGTCTATGTACAGTATGCGTGAGTATACACACACATTCAGTCCTGTTTAAGAAAAAGAACCAAGTATCTCACACTGACATGTGCTACACCATGACAAGCATTCGACATCACGTCTGATGAGTGTGAATGTGAAGCGTGTATGTGAGAAAATCTGTACTTTTCAAATGTCTTGCTTTTCATGTGTACAGCCCGTAATCCCCTCTAGATGGCACACAGGTCCTGTATTTTTTTCCCCCTCCACTCCTGGAATGACTGTAGCAGGTTTCAGGGGTCAGATGAGCAAACAGAATTCCTGTGAAGTTTTTCTTACATCATTTGTGCAGTCAACACTGGTTTGCAAATCGACTGAGCATAATGACCAATTTACATCCAGTTTCACACGGCTCTCATTTCTCATATGGAACTCGTGTTCGTTTTCGCGCCTGTGACGTCAACACTTAATGGTTCCCTTAACTTCGTCGTGTGAAGTTTTTTTTTGGTGCAGCCTGTGTGATTTTCCTCGCAGCGTGTTACGGTGGCCGTCGCCCACCCTCCGTGCTCAGCCGTGCGCTCTGTTGATCTCAACAGCCTTTGATTGATTAGGCTCATTTACCAAGAACGCATTTGGCACATTTGCATTTAACAGATGAGAGACGTTGCATAGAGGGACGTGAAGGCATTCAACACTGCTGATGTCGACAGTATTTGCACAAGTTTGGAGAAATGACTGTGCAATAGGAGTCAATTAAAAACAAATATAATGAAATGAAGAAAAAATTTGATTAGCTCAAATGTAGTTGATTAGATCTTGGAGGCTAATGTAATGAAAAAAAAAATCCTGTCCAAAAAATCTTTCATTTAATCATCTGACACAAATTGATGTGGATGAAGGATATACAGTAAAAAAAATTTGTCTCACCATTTTTCAACACCGTGTAACTAAACACTATCGCATAATCAGACAGCCGTCTTGATCGTCAAGTGCTATAATGTTTTCAGCCAAATTAGTTTTTCAGCAACTTGAGAGCCCAAATATTACTAGTCAGTTGTCCATCATGAGTTGTGCACTAGAGCTACAGGTCTAACAGAGCTAACTGATCTTGCACACTACATGGTGTAGGGCGGCCATCTTGAATGACGGTAAAGGATCATTGACTGTATAAAACGAACTGGACAAACGCTCCATGATGTCACACGTCTGTTGTCCCCATTTTGGCAGGAGCTGACTGCCTAAACCCTGGTTTATCCATTAAAAAGCAAATGGGTGAAAAGAACAGAGAGTCTGGCTAACCGGAACACACCTTTTTACCTCAGTTACCACAAGCTAGCTACTTTAACTTTAGCTTAGCTAAAATGCTACGGTGGCTAATGTTAATTTATATGCTAACATAACTCCATCTTCCATACCTTACACATCATTCTGTGTCAACTCCTATATTTCCTGTGGTAAGTTAAACTACAATGATTAGAGTCAGCTCTTCAGCTGAAGTGATGTAGACAGCCAGCCATTTGATACCTGTACTTCAGCTGTCACTTAAACTGGCCACGCCCCTTATTATAAATAACTTTATGGCCTAACATAATTTGGACTGACGAGTTATATAAAAATTCACCTCTGTACAGTCAGCTTAAATGGGAAATCCAGCTATGGAGACCAAAACATTTTAATATGAGGTCTATGGGGATTGACTCACATTTGGAGAGAGCCCCAGTGGACGTTCGAGGAACTGCATGTTTTAGCACTTTCGCATTTGTCAAAACCAGAAGTTTCTCAGATTTCTTCGGCTCCTGTTGGAACTCCATGACATCACGCCAACATCCTGGCACCCAAGCAGAAGGTAAGGAATTATTTGTTTCATTTAGGTAAAAGATATGCTTACTGTACATGGGAAAGGTCAAACCTCCTGTTCTAAAATTATACAGCTTGGTACCTTTAACGTTGATAATTCAATTATAAAAAAAAACTTTCTAATGCTTGCTAATAATGAGGAAAAACCTTCTAGAAGCTATGATGTTAGCAATTTTTTTTAAGCAAACACTCGTATCCAGTTAACCATGTGATCTCTTTCTGCCTTCTCAGCATTAAAGACGGTTTTAGACTCTCATGAGAGACACTTATATCATTTGTTCTTGAACTTTAGCTATCGCTGCGCTGACAAAGATCTGAACAATAACCCACAGATGGGAATTGTGCTGAAATAACGCTGGTGTGAAAATTTAATACCATCTAGTTAAAGTGATGGACTTTTTCAGTAATTTTCAGTACCATCTAGTTAAAGTGATGAACGTCGGTCCTCAGACAGACAGCTTTCTTTACTTTTGTCTTGATCTTTCGGACAAGGTGAAATCTCAGCATTGCTTCTTTTCTGTTTTCTTTCTCTTTTTTTTCTCTTTCTTTTTAGTTGGGTATATGCTTAAAGGTAGCTAATAATTATGTACAGTATATATTAGTAGAAGTTTAGCATTTAATAGTCAGGGATTTAAAACGACAAAGTGAAGGATTTCAATTGAAAGGATTTCAACATTGCCCTCGTACAGCCAGATTGTAAAAGTCAATAAAATTTTTTTGGTATAGTGCTTTTAATAATGGTCATTAGTGCTTTTGTAGTCATTATAGTGCTTTTAACAAAGCATCTTTACAAAATAAAGGATGTGCGTCTAAATAAAAAAAAAAAAAAAAAAGTAAAATATAAAATTATAAAATGATTATATTGTGTACCTATGAATTTATGTATTTATGTTATAAATGCTATAACAGTTAGTAGTTTTAGTTTTACATAGCATACTGTAGCATCTACAATGTTTATATACAGTAGACGTTTTGTTTAAGTATGATTTTTACAGTACCTACTGTAGTTGTAGCAGGTACACATTTCCCCAAATCATGGCATTTATATAAAGAAATGTTTTTGGTAGCCATTACCTTCACTTTTATTAAACAACTGGCGTTTGCGTTTGCAAACCAAATGAAATTAGGGTTTTCTTTTTATTTAATTTTATATTCATTTTTTATATTTAATTTGTATATTCATTTTAAATCATTAATTTTGTTAATTAATTTATTATATCTTTGTAGTAATTTATTTTGTCTTTCATATTTATTATATTTTTTATTTAGTGTAAGAAAGTGTAACAAGAACCTTGGGTATTAAGACTTGTAGTAGACTTATAGGACTCACTCTCACTCATTCTTCTCACCCTCAGGCCTGTACTGGAGCCTATCCCAGGCACGAGGCGGGGTACACCTTGGATGGGATGCCAGTACACTAAAACTTGTTATCTTTTACTAAAACAAATAATGATAAACACATCAAAGGATTTATTTATTACAATAAAAACACACATTGTCATATACATATTTTGAACTGTGGCAGGTGCCATTATTTTAAGCGTGCAATGCACTCTGGGTTGATTATGTACTGTCACGGTGTGCGCCTGTGATAGGGGTGCGCCCAAATCAATATTGCTCCTCGTTCAATCCGAAACTCACTACATAGGCGGCCTCCCCTATCTGCAGGTGTGCTAAGGAGCAGAGCCGAGGAATTATATAAAACACAGCGGGGAGGGTAGCTCGGGGTCTGCTGGGATACTGGACTTTTCCAGAATGGACAGTGCGACGCGCGCTTAAGGAGGAAGAGCGGCATTCACACAGGGTAAATGGAACAAGCCCCAGGGATTTGAAAGAGGCTAGTACGCCTTTGATATCCACAACGAGGACAGCCGCAAGCTCTCTGCCGAAGCTCCTGCGGCTCTTTATCTCTCAGAATGGAGCCGCATTGTAGTGATCCTGCCACCGAAACGGAAAAGGCCACTAGGAGGTTCACGTCACGGCCCCTGTTCCCAGCTGGGGAAAACCGCCCAGCCGCCGGACGTCAGAGAGGACTCCCATCTGAGGCCGCGCCCACAAAGAGAGCTGGGAGGGGCTGGTCCGTGTCAGGAGTCAGTTTGAGCGGACGGAGGCAAGAGCTGCTGTCCATGCGGGCCCATGCTGCTCGCTGTCCACTAACCAGCCTGTTCCCGCACGCCAGCGGGGCATTGCCCACCAGATCTGCACGTGCACATTCTTTCCTTCCCTTTTCTTTCCGTCCTCCATCCTTTAACCCTTTCCTTCCCCAATTTTACCTAAACAAATGACCCTTTTTTCCGTAAGACCTCGCCTCGTGTCCATGCTTTATGGTGCCGCCAGTGCAACATGGGTCGAAGCCGTTTCAATAAAAACGCACATTGTCATATACAGTATATATTTTGAACTGTGGGAGGTGCCTGCCCACTAGGTTGTATTTGAGCTAATAGTGCTTTTTTTTTTTTTTTTTTTTTTTTGGAAAACAACTTGATCATGCATTGTGCTGCTTTTGGGTGAAATTTTAAGTTGATGGGCAACAAGAGAAGTGAAGTCTTCACAATTTTCCTAGAGACAGAAAGAGGAGAAAAGAATGGGAAGTTGCTTGTTGACGAGTCCAACTTTGAAAAGACCTCCGGATGTTTTTCATTGGCGCAAAGATGCTGTCAATTTTGCCCGACTCTCATCTACTCACTGCTTTGATCGTCTCCGTTTTGATGTTTTTGATTATAAATATATAGTTTTTATTTTCCCTAATATTGTGCTCTGGGCAGATGACATTTTTGTCTTGTGGAAAGGTTAAGAGAACTTGTTCAAAATCGCAGCAACCGTTCAAAGTCATTACCCAGACTGCATTGCAATCTAAACAACAATGGCGACCTACAAACAAAATGATTTTAAACAAATTTTATATTAACCAAGATATATGGGTTGTTAAATACGGGAAATTAATAAATCCAAAATGCACAGACACACAACCGACCGAATTGCTAAGGCCAAAAATGGCAAAAAATTACCTTATTAAAAAAAAAAAGAAAAAAGTTTGTTTTTATTTTGTCGAGAAATCACACAATCAATTATTTTGTGTTGAAGACTTTCCTGGAGCAGAAAACCTCCTGTTGCAAAACACTGACACTGGAGACTCTTTCCAGAAAAACATTTCGGTTTCTCGGTTTCCTTGCCAGGATGTGCTTCATCAGAGCTGTGCCGTGATTATTTGCCCCTTGGCCCCCTGGGTAAAGGCCCCGCAGTGTGTGCATTACTGCAAATTATATTATAAAATTACAGGCTCTCAGGTTGATCAGCACTATTCAAATGAGTGCGTCTAGCACATTAGCCAGCCCGTGTGTGTGTGTGTGTGTGTGTCTATGTGTGTGTGAACGCGAACAAGCGCACTGTAATTGCCTTCGTGGCTGTGCCGCTAGTCAATTAGCATTACCAAATGAGTTCCATTGGGTTTCAATGGAGCTTTTCATTAAGTGAATGGTGAAGGCTGCTTTAATTAAAATGGCTTGATAGGTAAACTTGTTCACAGTGCTGCCAAAAAAGCTTTCAGCATTACAATTACAGTGCATCAACGCTAGCTTCGCTCTCACTCTCTCTCTCGCTCTCGCAGCCTCTCATATTTGGTGACAGGCCAGTGAGGACAAAGTGAATAAAATGCAGCAGGCGCATTATAATCGGACGAGATGAATAAACCGCTTGGAATCTAATGCGTTAATGTCATCTTGCTTTTATCACACAGGAGCGCTTCAGGGGTTGGCGTTCGCGCAGTGTGTCATACAGTCAGTGAAGCTCAAAGACAAGGATGGATCATTGAAGACATCAATATTAAAGGTCAAATGTTATCCTTTTAAAACAAGTTTCAGATTCTTAGTCTTAGAGGTCTCCAAAATGCTGTGTGTGTGTGTGTGTGTTCCAGCTGAAATACATCTCGGATCCTCAGTTTCTGTCTCTGGAGTTTTAAATGACCTGCTCCTGAATGCCTCTTTGCAGAAATGCATTTTTCTAGCCAATCAGAACACAGGAACTGGAAACGTCTATGTTCGGGATCTCTAGCAAGAATTTCCCACCTGTTTTCTGGCTTTACCCCACACACATTCCTGACAATTTTATTCCATTTACTTATTTGTAAATATAAAAAAAATCCCAATTTCGTAAATATTTCAATAATATTTACAATCAGCTCAACAATCCCTTAAAGCTGGAACAATGGAATCTTGCTTTGTATCTATATTGCAGTTATACCTAAAGAGGTATTGGGGCGTACAGGTTTTTTATTTTTATTTTTTTCACATTTTGAGTCTTAGTTTTAATCAAATTAATTTATTATTAGATTTTTATTCAATTTTGTTGAATTGTGTTCTATTAAAATAATTACATTTCTTTCCAATAAATTTTTCAATTTTTTATTAGCATTTTTTAATTTATTTATTTGCAGCCTCACTGTAGAGGGGCGTTCAAGTCAAAGCAGGACTTTAGCACAATAATGAAATAGTAATAGTGAAAACTCCCTTTATTTCTCTATATAATCCCCTGCTACACCAATACACTTATGCCAGCGTTTCTTTAACTAGTGATTGGACCCCATCAAGGTAGAAGGTTTTCTCACACTACCTGCTACACATCTGAAACCCCGGCCTACCAGGAACTCCTTTAATGGGCCAAATATGTGGAATAGCTTGAGCAAGATCAGGACTGTACGGGGGATGTGGCGATAACTCCCAGCTGAGTTCCTGTAATGTGCAAATGGTGTTGGTGAACGATTGTGTGTACAGTTCCCACAGACAGATGCGTCTCTTCTGCAAGTTGGTGAGAAGGATCAATGTCCAAGGATCCTGTGTTCCACTCGGTGAATGCCCATGGGAATGACTGCAGTGTGCTCCGAGCCACGGACGTATGGCCTTCTTTAAAACGTTTGCATCATTTGATCCATTGAAATTACATTTTTCCGGTAAATGTCGATCACTTTTATGTCTATGTTCACCAGAAATTGTATCACATTTGACTTGAACATCCTTTGTGGTAATATTGCTATTATTGTTATGGGGAAAAAGAAAACGTGAGAATTTCGGAAGATGAAAGACATCTTACATCAACTCCACACAAATGAAAGTGATTTTGAGGATTTTTTTTCCTCTTAAACTGAAATGTAACCATTTTTTAAAAATCAGGAAAACTTTTAGCTTATTTCCCGATGTTGTTATTCCTGCCCGACTACTACAACTCAGAAGATCCATCATTCCTCGGTGACTGTTTCGATATATGGAACGCGGCAGTGCGGGAACGGTCGAGGGCGCTGGTGACGTTAGAAGGAAACTTGAAATATGCTCAGCTTAATCAAACAAGAGAGCTGACTCCATAGACCTTGAAACTGAGAATAACTGGTAGAGAGTTTGTAGAAGGCGAGAGCAGTGAGGGATGGATGAAGGCAGGGAGGGAGGAGGGAGTGATGGAGGGAGGGAGGGAGTGATGGAGGGAGGGAGGTGTCAGGCAGGGTTATCGTGGCTCGGGAGAGAGATGTGAGCTGTACGGAGAGAGGCAGAACGTTATCAGTCTCGTCGCTCACCTCCCACCGAGAGCAGAGGCCACCGAAGTCGAAGTGAGCTGTACAACCTGTCAGAGTTTGAGAGGATCGACGCGTGTGAGGGGAGAAAAAAGTAGACAGATAGACAGATAGATAGAAAGAATCTCTGAGCATCTGGAGCCCTGGAGGAGATGAGCGAGGTCAACTCATACGAGTTTGGCAAGTTTTACTACAGAGGTGATGAAGATTTCAAGTTATTTTTAATGCATTTTATTTGTAACTTCTTCAATATCTCTTAAAGTGAACAAATTGTAGGAGCAGTTACAGTAGATATATGAAGGGCGTTCAAGTCAAAGCAGGACTCTTGATTGTGCATTTTCTCAATGCGCCGAAGTCATGATCGGACTTCCTGCTTCGTGTGTGAAACGCTGGCCTCCCAGGAACTCCTTCAAGGCACCACAAATATGGAAATGGCTTGGAGCGAGGTCAGGACTATACAGTGGATGTGGCAATGACTCCCAGCCGAGCGTGAAAGTGGTGCTTGTGAATGATCGTGTGTATAGTTCACACAGACGGATGCGTCTCTTCTGCAACTTGGCAACAAGTTACTGTATCCGTCGATTTTCAAGGATCAGGCGCTGAATGTTTACAGAAACGACTGCAGTGGGCTTTGAGCCACTTCGGCCGGGATCGTCTTTCACAGATACACCACTTTCTTTAAAATTCTTTAACACATTTGCACAGTTTAAATTTACAAGTCTTCTGTAAATATCAATCAGTTTTACAGCTTCATTCACCAGAACACCGTAAAGCACTTTGAGTAACTTAAAACCAAAGATCAATTATATGTAATTCTTGCCTTGTTATGAACAACAAAAAATAAAAAGCCATGTACTGTGATTGAGTACTGTGATGAGAAAAGCATGACTGATGTTCTACCCCTGATGATGGCTTGGACATGAAGTTCAAACTTGAGATCTCCTGATGAAAGGGTGACTGTTTTTCCAACATATTTGGAGTTTTTAATAGAGCATGGACTTATAAAACAACACTTAAAAGTTTCTTCATTGCAGTTCATTGCAAAGTTCTGGACAGTGTATCTGCCCTCTTCCACATACATGTCCATCACAATCACACTGTGATTAACTAGCGATGTTAGTTACTTTAGTTGCGTAATACAGAAATCGACCCCAGAAACCTAAAGTTTATTTAATTAGATTTATTTTCTTTTTGGATATTCCTAAGTGAAGTTAAGCTCAGGCTTTATTCATCACATATACATTACTGCGCGGTAAAATTCTTTACTCTCATCCATTACACGGCGCCCTGGGAGCAGACAGGGTTCAGGGCCTCGCTTGAGGGCCCAACAGTGGCAACCTGGCGGAGCTGCGGCTCGAACCTCTCCCCTTTCCGATCGGTAACTCAGAACCTTAACACCTTGAGCCTCATCATACCACATCATACAGTTTCATGTGCGAAAAATGTAGTGGGTGTAATCAGGAACCGTTCCAGAAACGTCCTGTGCACAAGCTGCCTTTCTTCTCCTGGAGACGTGTATGGCAGTGTGTGTTCCTGTCAGAGTGGCAAGGTAGAGAGTGTGACACCGGGAACTCTTATCCTGAGCGAGGCGGGGGGGTGACACGTCTGACAGGTGTCTGGAAGATCCATCAATGACTGTGTGTGTGTGTGTGTGTGTGTGTGTGTGTGTGTGTGAGAGAGAGTTGAGAGATTATAACTCAAATCTGCTGCACCACTGGACTGAACTCAAGCAGAAAAACACTTTGTGCTGTTATAAGAAAAATAATCAACGATGTGCCGCTGTGGTTTGAGACGTGGAGTTACTGTGTCACGTCCCCAAAGTCGATTCTTTCCCTCCATCTGCGTCCCTCTCTCGTTGCATATAAGGACATTTTTCACTTATTAAACTATACGTGTACGTTTGATCTTTTAATAGGTACAACGTTGTTGCATGTCAGTGTGATAATACACACACAGCTTCTGACCAATCAGCATCCCGACTCTGCAGTGCTGGAGAGTAACAAGTTTTAATGTGTCTTGATTAATATTTTTTGTTTTTGTTTTTTTGCTCACAATGCTGTTTTTCAGTGATATAACAGATTTTTAGGCAACTAACAGATGGGCAGGATTTCTACCATGGGAATTCATTGTGTGTGTGTGTGTGTGTGTGTGTGTGTGTGTGTGTGTGTGTGTGTGTGTGTGTATGCACACACAGTCTCGTCACCCCGACTGCAGGTGTGTATGAGTGTAAGTATTAATGACTACTCGTCTGTGGAATGCTATAGCAACTGCTGCACCTGCAGCTGTGTGTGTGTCTGTGTGTGTGTGTGTGTGTGTATAACTGAGCATGATGGTGTATAAGTATACAGTACAAAGCAGCAAAGCATTCTGATTCTGAGAATTTTGTGTTTGTTGTTAATTAATCATTTATAGCCAGAGTCAGAGGTTTGCTTTCTGTTTATCTATTAATATATATTTTTAAAATCTTAGGTATAAAAAAAAGTTTTGCTACAAATGCAGTGTTCGTGCTTGAAAGATTTCTTTTGGTTCATATAGGTTTATATATTGGCCAATAAATATATTATATAAACTATGATATATAATACATATGGCACAGTATGGTGGCAGTACCACTAACCTGACACAAGGAGGCAGAGTTCACTACCACAAACCGTACTGTTGACTCGCCTAGTCTTTAATCTACTGTCATTTTATAATGAACTCTGGTTATTTATTGACGAGATGAATATTACCTCACAGTCTGATGGAGAGGGCTTTAATGGATTCCCTGGAGGGGAAAAAACACAAACAAAACACCTCAAAAAAGAAGAAATAAGAAAAAAATAATGTTTTCTTTGCATTCATCTGTTAGTTCCTTAAGGCAATAACGAGTGTTTTATTATTGTTTATTTTTAATGGAAAAAACTCTGACTTACAAGCATGAACCTGTAAAGTTATTCATGTTTCAAGTTGTTCTTAGTTAAAAAAGAAAGCTAAACCTAAAAAAAAAGAGCTACAATTCCTTCCAAGGTTATTTGTTAATTTGTGCACACAAGATAAGCACATATTCTCGTTCGGTTGTTTTGAGTTTGTGTGGAATTATTTAGTGAAATGGGTGAAGAAAGTTGAAAAAAATATGTTTTTAGCGAATCTATCGATGGCTGAACAATTTTTAAATCAAGCAATAATGAAAAAACGAGGAGTAGGTGTGTATATTTCTGTCTCAGTGAAGGAGGTGTGTTCTGTGTATTTGTCTCTGGAAAGGAGGTGTGGCCTATCTATCTGTCTCTGTGAAGGAGGTGTGGCCTCTTTATCTGCATCAGTGGAGGAGGTGTGGCCTGTTTATCTGTTAGTCTCAGTGGAGGAGGTGTGTCCTCTTTTTCTGTCTCAGTGGAGGAGGTGTGTCCTCTTTATCTGTCTCAGTGGAGGAGGTGCGTCCTCTTTATCTGTCTCAGTGGAGGAGGTGCGTCCTCTTTATCTGTCTCAGTGGAGGAGGCGTGGCCTCTGTATCTGTCTCAGTGGAGGAGGTGTATCCTCTTTATCTGTCTCAGTGGAGGAGGTGCGTCCTCTTTATCTGTCTCAGTGGAGGAGGTG
>JAQMYG010000012.1:34868657-34886456 GCA_030014215.1 Clariallabes teugelsi
TGTGTGTGTGTGTGTGTGTGTGTGTGTGTGTGTGTGTGTGTGTGAGTGAGAGAGAGAGAGAGAGAGAGAGAGAGAGATGAAGCATGTTACATCCTGGTAAAATCCCCACAAGGATAGGAAATCCAGACAGTGTTGACGTTGTGGGGACATTTGCCTGGTCCCCCTAAGGAAAACTGCTATGTTACAAGAAACTGCTACTTCTATGTATAAAAAAAAACAAAAAAAACACCAACAGCATCTTGTTGGTTTCTCACATAAAGGTTAGGCTTATATTTACAAATAGCAATTAGCTGCAAGTAAGGTCCTCACAAGTATGACAGGATGTGTGTGAAGTGTGTACTCTAATGAAGATCTATAAATTTAAATCCCCACAAGGATAATTAATATTAATATTAAAACCAGATCGATCGATCTATCTATCTATCTATCTATCTATCTATCCATCCATCCATCCATCCATCCATCTAAATATGGAGACTAGCTCAACAACCTTGAGACTTCTCTACCTGCTATGCCCAGAGTACAGCAGGCTGTGATGGATTGGGTCTTTTGGTACCTTTTGGTACCTATCGTGACCAGCATTGACTTTTTTTTGGCAGTTCATGCTGCATCAACATTTCTGTGGAAGCAGACTGGATGGACTGTCCTTTGGCCCCTAAAGCCATGGGTGAGCCTCGGGTGTTCACAATTCTGTCACCAGTTTACTGGTGTATAATTGATAATCAATGTTACTAAATTTACCTGCTGGTGGTGAATAGGATCGGCTACAGGATCTCACATGACCCTTCACGGGATCAGTGGTACAGATAATGGTGGGTTATTTCTATAATTCAGGTGGGTAAGCATTTCACTGCATATCGTACTGTGTATGACTGTGTATGTGACAAATAAAATTTGAATTTGATTTGAATTTGGGTAAAAGACAACACCATGGAATGTCCATTCTGACCACCAATTATTCAACTACATCACGTTATCTATTCTAAGACTGCTGACATAAACATATGTAGAGATCTTTGGATATACAGTATGTAGAAAATTTGCTAGCATTTACAACAATCCACACCTACTGTACACACACAGAGCATCCCATGGAGTATTATGGATGCCTCATTTACCTTGGTGTCAAAGCATAAGTCCCTCCCCTTGTTTAGAGCATCTGCCATGCATGAACACAAAGACAGAAACAAACGTGCACCGTGCATACCCGACTATGGAATAAGGGCTAAATTAGTCTCAGCAGGATTTCTTTATGCACCTGGTGACATTTATGCTGGCGAAACATAAAACTCGAGCTTTGCTTTAATCCCTCTACACACCCGAGACTCTATTGCTATTTTTTTTAAAATCCCTCTCTCTCTCATAGTGGGAACATCTTTTCCCTTGCAAATTTAGCCTTTTGTTTTGCTCTTCACACTTCGCTTTTTCATTTTTTTTATTCTCTCGCCACCTTTCGCTTAGTTTCTTTCTCTCTGGCTATATTTGTGGAATTGTGTCGAGACAGATGTGGAATTTCACACTGATGCTTTATGAACTCATATCCAGAGAGGCATTAAATGACATAAAATGAGGCGACTGGAGTGCTGGACTCATTTGTTCTGCGCTAATGTGGCTATTGCAAAATTAACACTAATGAGAATCATTAGAGATTATTGGGGAGCCCTGGAAGGCTGCTGGAAAAATTGGTCCTGGAGATTTGGCAATTTATTACTGCAAGTAACACAAAGACTAGAAATACTACACACAAAAGTGTGTGTGTGTGTGTGTGTGTGTGTGTGTGTGTGAGAGAGAGAGATGTAATACCTCCTGGAAGCATCTGATTGGTCATGTAAACACTCAATAAGCTAGTTTCAATTTTTTTGAGAATTTTCAAAATTACATACTACAAAGTCTTCAAACTAACCAGCAGTGGAAATGTTTATTGTCAATCCCAAATTCCTGATCTGTACTTAGGGAACGTTCATATTTGCAGTGTTTAGTCTATTTGAGTAGAGCTTTGGTTTGTCTCCTTTTTTAGGTATTAAGATGCTACCTATGGTTTTGAACATTCCCTTTCCAAACAGATACTAGTCAAAAAGTAAAAGGACTCTGAATAAACCTTTAGGGACTTTAGAGAATCAAAAGACAATCAAACATGCCATGTGTTTTGAATTGAAGAGTTTGTGTAGGCATGAGCTGCACAACGTAACCAAATGGCATATGAACCAATAAATAAAAAGAGGAAATAAACCCTATAGGTGATATCGGTTTGTTTTAAACTTTATAAGTATTGAACCAACCCCCATTCCATTCCACTTGCATAAGCCTTCAGACAGTCATAACTGGCCTGTCTCACTATGATTGACGTTGGGGTGAAAGTGTAGCCAATCTTCTCTCCAGGCTTCCAGGTACAGATGGCTGTAGCAACCACTGTGCTCCTGACCAATGAAAGAAGCACTTTTACTAAGGAATTTGGAATTTTTCAGACCTACATGCCCCTCAAAAATATCTGACCTTTGACCTTTATTTATTTGAGTACAGGATTAAAGCACACTTAAACAGCTAACTTGCTAACACACACCATTTTATCTCTACAGTAAGGCATAAATCACACACTGTAAAATTTTTAAAGTGGTCCACAAGGCTCTGTCCTGGGGTTTCTTATGTTTGCTACCTGCTACAGTACATGGTCTTCTTAATTTGCTTTACTATATTTTTGCTAGTAATAGGCCTATGTAATGTATAAAGGTGCAAAAAATTAAAGATATGCAATAGAACTTTACAGAACTACTGTAGACATGTTATACAGAATTCCAAGGGCAAGTTCTATTGAACCCATCATTTTACAGTAAATTCTTTTATTTCTACAATGCTATAAAATATTCACAAATTATACAAGTGCTCTACTTGTGCTTGCCAACAATTTAAAATTGTTGCTCACTCTATGATGGATTATAGATTCTCTTTAAAAACTTATTTTGTGCAACATCTCATTACAGGTGCTGGCGGGAAAGCTCACGAGAGCTGATTGTGGACGTGTTTAGGTTAATTGGTGGAAAGCCTGTGGCTATTTCTTTGTTCATGTACTCTAAGTTCTATCACAGCTATTCTATTCTAAACTGTGTTGTTATTTTGTTTGTCATTATCATGTAATTTTGGTGACACTTGGTAGGAAGAAGTTCAGAAAAAGTATTTTGGGAAAAAGGAGGTGGAGTTTTTGGTGACAAAGTACTTTAGTAACCATCAATACTTCATGCTGCAGATTAGGACTGATGGTACTACAATGGGTTGTCTGGAGGGCTAGTGTTTATCAGTTGGCACTGTTACCACAATTGCTTGGGTTCGATTCCTGTTCAGGTCACCAACTGCATCTACTGGGTGTTTTATAAGCCAGTACACTGGTGCTAAGATTGGATAAATTTGAAGGACTGTGTCAGGAAGAGTATTCCATCATAAAGCTTTTACAATAGAACTTGAATACTTATGTACTGTATGATTTCCATTTCCTTTTCCATAGAAAGCTGATAGAAACTTCTCTTTAGGAATTCTACAGAACATTGTTAGCAGGGTTCTTATGGGGCATTGGCAGCTCAATGGTAGGTTTCTCTCATGGCACGTGGAAGGCCCAGGTTTGCTCCCCAGCTAGTGTCCCAAACCGAGCCAAAGGATGCCAGGCATTCTTACTGCCGGTCCCAAGCCCAGATAGATGGAGAGGAGGATTGCATCAGGAAGCGCATTTGGTATAAATACGTTGGACAAATTAAATGTTTGGATAACTTTGGTGACCTCTTAATTGAAGGAGCAAGAATTAACAACAGGATATGGTCTCCTTAATTGCTATTGTAGGTCACAACCAGGTTTATTTCGGTTTCTTTCAATACCCTGCTAAGATGTTCTACAGAATTTTTGTACAATTTAATTAGACTGTATAGAACCTGAATAGATATATGCATTATTGTATTGAAAAGTAGATGGTAGATAATGGTTTGGAGCAACATGGATTATAATAGAAAGGTGGAGTTTAAACCTTTCAAGCAAGACAAATTGTTTGAAAATTTAAGTTAAAGTGAAGCATGGAATTGAATGCGAATAGCCCTTTTTATAATCTTTCACAAAATCCATTTGCATTTTCAGAAAAATGTTGAGAAATTTTAGGTTATGAAGTCTCCATAGGCATTTGAATGAAATTCCACGTCATCATAAGAGATTAATTTTATTCAACTGAGTTGTCAAGCTATCACTGTGTAGAGTGGCTCATCCTCATTTACCCCAAATCTAATAAACTCATATTCATACAGTCAAATTTGTTCCCAAAATGAACTTGCTTTGAGAGTAATAAAGTGTCATCTAGTCTGAGTTGTCCACAACGATCGACCGTGTTTAACGTTGCGGCATGTGTGAAGTATCGCAGGCACAACAACATCGCTTAGACGGAACGCTGTCGAGAAACCTGAGCGTTTGTGTGAAAAGGCTGTGACAAACAAATTACCGCAATGCCAATCTGTTCCTTTAGTTTTTTTTTTAACCCGCCACATAATCCGTTCGCTCCTACTCTGACCTTTTTTTTTTCCTGCTGTAAACTCACCTCTAATGTGGTTAAGACAATTTTATCCACGGAGGAGAAGTAGGAGTCCCACAGGAACTGTGTCTGCTGTCTCAGAGCCAAGATTCGCTCTGCATCGACAGACCTGGTGATGGAGGGAATCTGAGATGGAGAGATTGAGAGAGAGAAAGAGAGAGTTAGAAGAGACGAAAAATACATCTTTCTCAGGTCTCAAGGCACTATGTGTGTCAGTTCATGCAGGGAACAAAGACGTAGAGAGGAAGGAAAAACACAAAGTGAAAACACATGCTGTATAAATGTTTGTGCGCTTTGCCTCAGGCAGCGTGTTTCTATTAAATTAACATTTACAGATAGATGTTTTGCATACAAGACGTTCTGATTTTAATCAAACGTGTCAGTTTATGTAGATTTATTTTTGGTCTTTGAGTGAACAAACAGTAAATGCTGATGTATTTTATTAACATATGGACAAATATCAGTTTACATGTCTTAAATTATTGAACGAATTACTTAACAAATACAGAAAATAGTATTATTTTCCTTATTATTTTCCTTATTCGTTCCGTATTTTTGTTCTTCTGAAAAGATTTCCACTCTACATGATTGCATTGCTGACATAATAATTGCATCCACCATGTAAAGCCATTTCCATCATAGACATATTGTAAAAAGCTGTTCATCTTACAAGAGCGATAGATTCCTGCTGTCACTTCTGTGGCACTTCTGTCCTGCTATGGTAACTGACTCCTCTTACTGCATTTGATTCCTTCTATTGCACTTGATTTCTGCTAGGGGATTTTAAATTTCTTTTAAAGCACTCGATTTGTGCTACAGCATCTGATTCTTCTTACAAACACTTGATTCTTTCTATGCCATTTGAATTGAGGCCCTTGACTCTTTGTTAGATCACATGATTCCTTCTATGCCACTTAATTCCTGCTACAGCACTTGATTCCTGCTCAACCACTCAGTTCCTGCTAGGACATTCAGCTCCTGCTATTGCTTCTTAGTGCACTTGACTACTACTACACTACAGCACATGATTCCTGATAGAGTAATTTATTCCTGTTATAGCACTTGGTTCCTGCTTGAGCGCTAGATTCCTGCTACGAGACTTGATTCATACTTTGGATCTGGCTCCCTTTGGGGCGTGGCTCTGCAGGGACTTTGGGTGTGTGCTATGGTGTCTGGCACCCCGACTGGCAAAGGATCCTTTGGATGCTGTGAGTTGTGGGGTGGGGCCTCCATGGATTGGACTTGCTTCTCCAGTGCCTCTCATGGGAGCTCTATCAAACTGAGATCTGGGGGGTTTGGAGGCCAAATCAGCGGCCTTGGACTCGTTGCATCCTGGGCCCTGTGTCTAGCGATCTGTGGTGCACTGAATGTTCTGGTGCCTTTTTTCATGGTCAGCATTGACTTTTTTTTTTTGGCAATTTGTGCTGCATTGGCTTTTCTGTGAGATTGGACAAGACCGACTGGCCCTTGATCCGCTTGCGCCTGGGTTCCATGAACATGTCACCAGCTTACTGGTGCACAATCGGTGATGAATGCTGTTCAGTTCACCTTTTAGTAGTCGTAATGTTAAAGCTCATCGATAGTGATTTAACAATAAAACCAATGATGGCCCAATTTATGAGTGAGAGTCTCAGTGTTCTTATCTTTTCATATTATTAATGACTGTTTAAAAGAACATGTCATAAAACTTACTTTAGGGGTTATGAATAGCTCCCCACCCACAATGAATCACTGAAAAATTTAAGAAAGACAAATGTGTGTGTGTGTATGTGCCTGTGTGTGTGGGGCCCCTAAGGGCATAGGGTCATTAATAATGGCAATTTCCATTTGTGTCCCCTGCTATAAAATCCCCCCAGTCTGGTTTCTAGTCTTTACTGACATTTTGCCCGTGATATTTCAGCAGCGCTGCGATCGGCACATTAATGGCTTCGCTCGGAAAGGGTAGGCAGGTAGCAGCCATTAATAACCCTAGTAATTAACGAACATAAATACCATATCGCATCTTACAGCACGTCTTTAATGAACACCGGTGACGTGTGCGTGAAATTTACTACTCGTAGCTGAAGAATCAATTTGGAGCTTTATTATCCAGGCTTGAGAACTTGAAACTTTTAAAGCTGCACCTCGGTGAAGAGACTGAACAGCTCACGAGGAGATTAACATTTACATTTACTCTTTTAGCAATCACGTTTTTATTTGAAGCAAGTGATTTCTATGAACCTTCTGAGCTATCAGTGCTGTCAGAGGAACACATTGTCATGAGAAGTATGCTAGCCAGCTAGCTCGTTAAGTCGCTAATCATTACAAACAAGAAAATCTAAAGAGATTACCTAAATGATTAGCTAGCTAATAAGCTTCATAGATTTTTTTTAAACCATCCAAAGAGATCATAATCTTATATGTATGCATTTAAAAACACATGAAACAAACAAATAAAAAAATCAATATGTCACATAGTGTCAAACCTTTATTCAGTAATGCTATTTTTTCCCCCACACAGACTTGCCCAAGTCAATGTCCACCCTCAGGCACGTCCAGACACACACAAGAAAAAATTTAAATCATTGAATATTGATCACATCCTTAAAACCAGCTCCTGGGGCATTAAGGGAACCCCAAACTTGTAGGTTTTAACATAGAACCTTCTGGTTGCCCTGGAGGGACAAACACAAAACAATGACACAAAAAAATCTTTTCCTCTCGAAGATGACTGATTTTTAGAAAATAGGATTTTTTCGATTTCCTTTAACAAGGTTTGCTTCATAATTCTCTCCAAGAAAAAACATGCATTCAGATGGCTGTGTTTAGAATTTCACTTAAGCTTTGAGTTTTTGAGTTGAGATTTGTGTGGATTGTTTTTAAAAAAAAAAATTTTTATTTAGATGTTTTAGTTTATTAGAGTGCAGTAATCTAACAGAGAGTAGTGGTTCAGGGGGTTGAGGTTCTGGATTGCTGATCTGAGGGCCAGGGGTTCGAGCCCCAACACCACCATACGATTTGCCACTGTTGGGTCCCTAAACACTATGCTCCATACAACCCATTCACTGCATGCCTGTGCCAGTGTGTTGTGAATTTAATGACCTTGATGTGGCAACCTTCAGGATAAAACTGACAAAGCACAATAAAAAATAAAAAAAAGCACGAATCTTATTCTTATAAAGAAAAAAGTTCCTTGAGGTTCTACATGAAGCCCTTGGTGAAAGGAGAACGCATTAGAAAGCAGGTGAGGAACATTGAAGTTTAATGTTTAACTTTCGTGGTCATTTTTCTTTAGCATTTCTTTGAGTTATATAAAGACACATTATTAATAAGAACTGTTTGATTACACCTTACAATTACATAATAAATGTATGAATATAGTATAATATTAATATAAGTAATATAATTAATGTAATATTATTTAATATTTTTGTCATAGTTTAAAGCTGCTGGCTTTTGAATGTGTTCAAATAGTTAGAAAAACAAAAAAATCCCACTTGCCAAAAAAGTTCTACATTTTAACCTGGAGGATTTAACAATAGAGTTTGTTTTTGTAGCAAAAAAAAAAAAAGAAATGTATTAAATAAATGAATAAATAAACTACACATGCTTAAAGTTTACATATGAAATTATGTCAAGAATTTTTTTAAGTAAAGTAAATAGCAAAGAAGTGTGTGTGTGTTGTACCTGCAGTAGTAATCTCTCGTCTCCTACGATAGCAGCTTTACTCCAGTCGATGACCTCAGAGAAAGGCAGCTCCCATCCGTTACTCAATAATACAGGGATACACGCCGCCTAAGGAAGACACACACACACACACACACGCACGCACGCACGCACACACGCACACACACACACACACACACACACACACGGTAGCACCCAGAGATCAGTACGCTTACAACTTTATTTCAGTTTATACAATAGTGGTGTTGAATTCTCTGTTCTAATTCCCATTCTAATATGATATGGTTTCTATAGCAACAGCTCATGCTCAGTCAATGTGTACAGTGGACATGTCATATAATCCATTTAGGGGTGGGGTTTTCTTGAAGGAGATGGTTATTTAATATAGAAGGAGTCATCCTCGAAAAAGAGTAATGTACAGCAAGAAAAAAAGAGAGGCTGGTGAACATTAACTTTACATTGCATGTAGCAATAAATGAAAAAAAAAAAAAAAAACGATATAAGATAGCATATTCTAAATATTTTAATAAAACAAAATGAATGAGAGATGAGCATGATATCACAGGAAGAACAGAACCAAGATTTTTACCCCCAAGCAGAAACCTGGTGAAGTGCTTCTTGGTGAATTTTGCTTCTAAGACATGAAACATGAATTAAAGCTCCTGAGAGAAAGAAACTCCCTGAATCAAGGATACTGGAATAAAGCTTTCAACTAATGCTCATCAAAGTCAACCTCCAACCATAAAATATGCCGAGAATACATTACCTGTTACCAGGGCTGAGCCTTACTGAACATGTACAGAATAATTAATTATATAAATATATAACCAAAAGAAATATGTAACCAAAGCATATCAATGTGTAAACATTATGTATTATGTAACAGTTATTATTATTATTATTATTATTATTATTATTATTATTATTCACTTAATATTAAAGTGCCCTCAGCTGGCAAAAAATTGTATCCATATTCACTTTCTCTCCCCTTAATTGGGGAATTTGTGTTAAAAACAAAAAGCATGGGCCCCCAAGTGGCGCAGTGGTAAAGAGTAAGAAAAAAAAAATCTGGAAGGGGGCCAATACATTTTGACAGCATTGTAGAAACATAGGAATATCACCGGCATATACTGAGTGCTTCTAATACTTTGACAGGCGTGCTCACACTGGGAATTTCACTGCAAATTAATTAGCAAATTCATCATCATCATCATTATTATTATTATTATTATTATTATTATTATTTGTAATCTGTAAATGGCTTCGTTTACTGGACAAATCTATCTCAATTACCTTAAACTTTTACTTTAAATATTTCTATTATTATATAAATGTTCTACTATGTTATTTCTATTTAGAAGCAAAATTTAATTACTTCTAAACATCATTTTCTGTTTGGTTTTCTCATTCATTAATCTAATTGATATATAGGAAAAAAAACCTCTCCATCACCTTAAATTTCAATATACAAATATATACATTTTTATATAAAACACCGAGTATATGTATTTCTTTTAATTAAAAAACGTTTTTTAAAAACCTATTTTCTATGTTCTACTTCTAGGGAAAGAAATGTTTTATTATATTAATTACTTTTATATCATTCATGTTTGTTTGCATATTTTAACTTATACTGTATGTATTTTTTCAGTCTGTTGTTTACTTTTGTTTTCTCATTAATGAACCTAATTTAAAATTTCAGCTTAAATTTCATTAACTCTCCATTTTTATTTAAATATAAATCTGTTTTCAAATGTGCCTAAATACATTCATTTTACTCCAAAAATATTAGCATTTTATTATTTTAACATACTTTCATATGTATTTCATACACATCTGGTTTTCTGTTCTGGTTTTCTTATTCACAACCCTAAGATGCCTAAAATGAATGATCTCCCTCCATGCTGTACTATATTCTATAGTAATATAATCTAAGAGTAGTGTCCTATTATAGCTCTCAGACTTGTTAATGTCCGAGAGATTTCCTAAGACAGAAAACTGTCACGTCTGAAAGCTTTTTGATGTCACTTTCTCAACCCCTGAAAGCCACCGAGTCACACATGAAAGGCGGACAGAGATCAGGAAAAAAAAAAAAAAGATAATGTCTCCAAGCACGACTTGGCATTTTGTCCTCTTTATCCTTTTTTGAGGAGTGGAAGATCGAAATTGTGACATGCTAGCTTTGCTTTTTGTAAGGCTCTGGAGTTGAAAATCGACTTTTTCAAAAAAAGAAATATAATGGTGGAGTTAATGAAAACCGTTAACTTGTTCATGACATTATGATTAGTCGAGGTAAGCTCTAGGAGGTGGAGTGTACACTGCTTTGCTAAAAGATTGCATGATGCATTTACATCCAGTGGTAAAGAGCAAGCCAGGTAAAGACAGGGTTGCCAGATTTAAACAAAAATATTCCACAGCCACGGTGGTGACTTTTAGCAATTTTCAAAAAATTAATTCTTATATTTTTTGGAAACAAACAAAATGTAGGAGGAGTGTCTTTAAATAAAAAACATTTATAAATACAACATGTCATGCTTTAACAAACTGCCTTCAGATATGAGAAATAAAGGCTCCATACAAAAGAAAATAATCCACTTTGGTGAAATACGCATAAATCTGTGTTCATTTCTGTTTATAACAGCCCAATACCAAGTGTTGTATTTGTTACCCAACTAATAAACTGCCAACTTAGAGTTGCAATAGAGCATGTTTCACATAACTCGTGTTTCTAAAATAAATCTCCGCAGCTCGATTTAGGATTTGCTGAAACAGGGCAACGGCCGCCTGAGAATTAGCGCTAAGTTTACAGACAGCACTGGGATTGCATTGTGTATGAGTGTGTGTGTGTGTGTGTGTGTGTGTGTGTGTGTGTGTGTGTTTTCAAAGGGTTCAGAATTAGTAACTCTAAGTCAGAAGCTTCTGCTAGAAGAGCATGTTTTCCAAAGCATTCACTGTAGGGAATTAAAAATAATTAATTCCCTATAATAATTACTTTACAACTCATTTAATCAGAAACTTTATTAAAATCCTTACTTTACAATAAGGATGTGGATGTAACCTTTGTTCAGATTCTTTATTTAACATCTATTGGATTTATTCAAATGTGGACGTACAATATGAATCTCTGTGAAACTTGAGCCTGAGACTATTTGGTGTGACATTATGTGCAAAGCATTTGTAATAACATGTAATAAACATGTTATTACAGATTAGTTAATGTGTTATTACATATAATTCATTAATTCAATTAAAATATAGAACTACGGTGCTTGCATGATGGGCGATACACACATGTCAGTGCAAAAGAATATAATCATCAGAAAAGCTATAAATGCTAAAACATTAGTCTTATTTGTGATTATAAGTTTACATTACCCTAAAAAGACATGAGAAACCATTGTAGTTTGAATGTCTGTAAGCAATACAGTTAGAATCGATTTAAATACATGTTTCTAGAGGATCACGTCTATATTGATCCACAGTAAAAATGAACCAGTGCAAAAGATATTGCATGTCTTTCAAGAATCAATTCAAAAGAAGTATTGAGTCTATGTAAGAAGTAAAGAATAAAGCTGTTATGAAAAAATAATAAACAGTAGGGATGGAACGTATTGTTACTAACACAAAGTTATTCATTATACCAAAACAGAGCCTCCTAGTGTGGTTTTATTTGCCAAAAATTTGAAATTGTTGAAGAAGACGTCATGCCATTTACACATTTTATCCAATTATAGTTAAATGCATAGGCGGCGTAGTGGTGTACTGATTAGCACTGTGGCATCAAATCTCCAGGGTTAAGGGTTCGAGTCCCGCCTTCGGGTCTGTGTGCGTGGAGTTGGTGGGTTTCCTCCAGGTCCTCCGGTTTCCTCCCACAGTCCAATGACATTCAGAATAGGCTAACTGAAGTTTCCAAATTGCCTGGAGTTGAGTGTGTATGCGCGTGTGTGTGTGTGTGTATATGCGGGTGTGTGTGTGTGTGTGTGTGTGTGTGCTTATGGCCTGCAGTGGATTGGCACTGCATCCAGGGTTGACCCTGCTAAGATCCCTAAGTCCCTTGAGATCTCCAGGCCTCTCATCACCCTGCACTGGATAAGTGCTTTAGAGAGAGTGAGAGTTACATTTACAGAAACAAGTTTCTTTTCTCGCTTAAAATATAAAAGTTATGAACAGTTGTTCATGCTCTTCTTCCTCTGGTTGATTATTTTCAGATTTCTTTCTCAGATTTTTAGTAGTAGTCAATTCCCACCCAACCCTAACCCTAGGTCGCTCTCCCATCAAGACATGAACCACTAACCAGGGAGGGCGAAGGCTATCGCATGCTTCCTCTGAGACACATGAAGTCGCCCAAGTAGATCTTTTCAAACTGCCTTGCTCATGCACAGTAGGAAGTGACTTAACACACCCGTGGGACAGCGCTATCCACTCCTAATGCTTGCACAACTTACAGATGCCCATGATTGGCTAATGTTACAATGATGGATGTAAGAGTGCCAGTATGTCACCCACACCTCTGGTCTCTCTAAGCTCCTCCAGCTGTGCTCAGCTACATCATCACCCAGGATCTGAACATGCAATCTCCCTTTAGTTCACATGCTGTTTTATTGTTTATGTGAATGAGCTCCTGTTGGACTGATGAGCTGAGCAACAAGCTTGGAGAGGGGCTCTTCTTATATGAGGTCACATTAGGGGGTAAATTCTTATTGGCTTGTTTAATACAAAAATGGAAAAAAGTGACAAAAAGTGGAGACTCATCTGAATGTATAGAATGAATAAAAATTTATTATGTATAATACGTCCTCTCTATTTTTATTAGTTATGTTACTTTCATTAGAAATACCTCTTGATGGCAGAATACTTAAAGGTACAGCTTAGTGTTCTGACACCTTCTGTAAATGTTCAACACCAAAGAATTCAGCATATTGATGATGCCTTTTTATTCGACTTCCCGGCATACAAGCTGTTACTAGAAACAATACCATATTACAAGTAACATCATGGGGAAAAGTGGTGGCTCAAACAGTTAAGGTTCTGAGTTACTTATCAGAAGGTCCCACGGGTTTGAGCCCCAGAGCTGCTCACTGGTGAGGCCTTAAGCATGGCCTTTAACCCTATCTGCTCCCGGGAACACTGTATCCTGGATGACCCTGCGCTTTGACCCCATATTTGCATATCCCTATGTGGGATATGTGCTGTAAGGTACATGTGACAAATAATTAATCTTAATTAATGTAAACCTGTGATTTACCCTAAAAGCTGTGATGGGAAATTAATGACCAATTTTTGACCAATCAGAAGTGAGAACTCTGGAGCACCATGGTTTAAATTATTTATTTATCAAGGGAAAACCTGATTTATAATTATAGCGCTGATGATTTCTCTTCAATACAGAGAAGAATTTAACTTAATTTCACTAAACTGTTTCTGTTGCAGATAAACCCCAGGCAGTTAATGAAGAGATGGAGGGTTTGTATAGAATTTACAATATGGTAAAGGGAGTTTCTAAATTGCACCTCAGGTCTTAAAGCTGAGAAAGATGAAGGTGCAGAAATGAGAAGGGAAAAAAAGTAAGATTGCATTAAAGAGAGAAAGAGAAAAAAAGAGAGAGAATATAAACAATACTTTTCTCGTTACAGAATGGGAAACTTTCCTAGCTGAAAGAAGACAGGATGTCGATACCAATAACCCAAACATCAGCACTCTGTAACAACAAGACGCCAACCTGCCAGGCCAATACCAGTTGCCATAGAAACCAGTCTCATAGTATGGGTGTGTGGTGGGAGTACTGGGCCTTCAGGGTATTTTATTTTTTATTTTTTTAATCAAAGGCGATGTCTAGCCACCTACCTGCAGGGCTTCAAGGAAGCGGAAAGACCCGAGTCGCCGGCCACGAGGTACCAGGCAGAAAGTTGAGTTGTGTAGCAGCTCCTGGTAATCATATCTGTAAGGAGACACACACATACACACACAGACACACTTGTCAGGAGAGATCAGAGACAGCTTTTAGAAGAAGAACGAAGGGGGAAAAAAATCAACACTAACGCACAAAGTCACACCAACAGCATTAGTTTTAGCCTCTGGTCAATATGGCAATAAAGATTAAGTGAAGTTGTCGGAAATGAAGAAACTCTCCATGACGTGCTGCCAGATTTGTACGCCGCGTCATTTCTGACTTAGGTTCTGGTTCAGTTTCGGAAAATCAAATGTTGAACTTCAACCGTTAAACAGTGCTGTGGTATAAGGAGTTAAAGATGATCCTGCTTTAGTGTTTTGCATCAATGGCACTGCAAGTGTGTGTGAATATTCAGCCTTAACTTTAAAACCAGTAACATTAAAAACAACCTAGGTTGTTCCACTGGGGCCCCTCTGGGTGTTCCTCTGGGTGTTCCTCTGGGTGTTCCTCTGGAGCAGCTCCATGCTGAGTTGCCTAGCACTGGGACGCTAGTAGAAGATCCTTTGGGGACTGTGGCTTTCAGGGCGGGGCCTCAGTGATTCAGACTTATTTATCCGGCGCATTACACACAGATGCTCATTCAGACTGGAATTCAGAAGTCAAGTCAACAACTTTAAGCTTTTAAGCAACTTTGAGACCCCATGTGCAGCAGACTGTGATGCTCTGGGTTTGTTCAATTTCTTGTAAATGTATTCCATTTAGCTTCTAAAAAGTGCTACTAAAAATATAATTCCAAGGAATCCATTAATAATAGAGCAGAAACGATGTGTGAGCGCGTCCTTGCAGAGATCAGATTGTCTTTATGCACCCTACAAACCACTGTAATATCTGACCAAACTCTAAAGCCTGCTAAGGTGCTCCTTATGCATTATGTATGCTGTTATAAGTCAGGACAGAACAATCATAGGATCATTTAAGAAATAACAAATCTAACTGTGAAACATGACAGACAATAATAAAACAGATGACATTAAAAAGAAAAAGAAAAAAGGATATTTCCTATCCTTATTTGCCTTTGCCATTTTGTGAATTTTTTCATAATTGACATGGCAGAAGCCATTAATCTCACCCAAATCTTTCACTCTGCTATCTAATTATTTCTTCATTATGGATGGCCCATGGCTTTTCTCCTCACTTATTTCACTTTGTCACTTATATAATATTCCCCATGGCTACTCTCTCACTCTACACCTTCCCTTATTCCGTTTTTAACCTCCCACATCCTCTTTGTGCCTTTTATCATTACCTGGAAAGAGGGACAAGGTCGTTAATTTTATTTTATTGGACACATGCACTCAAAAGAGATGTTTTATTTCCATTACAGGCCATCACTTTACACTGATTGAATGTGAGCACATGTTCACATTTAAACTGCTTTGTAAAATCCTTGCTCTGTATCACAGGGGTGTACTTCACAAATAGCAGGGCTGACATATAAACGAAATAAAACATATATCATCATGGATTGGCGCCCCTTCCAGGGTGTTCCCCGCCTTGTGCCCTAAGCATCCTGGGATAGGCCCTCTCTGGAGGGTCTCTTGGTTTATGAGGTCACAATAGGGGGCATCTGATTGGCTTGTTTAAACCCTAGCCAATACAAAAATGAAAAGGACAAACAGGACATGTTCATGCAGACTGAAGACCATCTTAACATCTAAAAATGCCACAATGGGTGCCCTTGTAGTGAACTGGTCCATCTGGCCATCCAACTTTTTTACCAGCTTTTTTGGGTCAGCATTGTAGTTGATAAATAGTTTGCCTTGGGTAATCTATCATGATGTAAAAATACACCCTGGAGTAGATACCAGTCCTCCCTTGATCAAGTAACAAAACAATTGGATATCTGTTTTTCATCTAGGCCATTACAGAACAGGTTCGGAGCCAAATTCGAACCAGATTGGTTGTTTTCAGACTGCCAAAGCACCGGCTCTCAGACAGAAAAACTGCTTCCATTGTGGCACCAACAATTTGCTGGACTAGAACAAATAACCACTTCTGTCGGGGGTTGGAGGCAGGATTACCACGACCAACTAAAAGTTTGTGATCACCATCTTTAAAAGAATTTACTCAATGGGCAGCTTAAATGCTTTCTAAATGCTGATTGTTTGAACTGAAAGAAGACTTGCAGAGCCGAGGGAACTGCTTGCAAAGCCAAGTTAAAATTTGCTGTTGTAGTTGGTGTGCTTGCCAGTGGCATTACTACTAGCATCAGAACTAGAATTGTTGGGATAGTGTCCACAAATGTATACAGTGATGTAACAAAGCCAGTTCTTAGGAGGTTCCTACTGAACCGGCTCTGAACTGGCACTGGTACTAGACATGGAAATTTTTGGTTCACTTTGGTGGAGAAGGTCAAGGACATGCCAGTGCCAATCCTTGGTACTCTCAGTATGGAATGACAGTACTTTATGCCCTGTTATGACACCAGTTTACTACAGGACACCACACACTTTCACACCAAGGTGTTTTTAGAATTAAATTTGGAGTCATTTAAATTTGAGCCCTGTAGAAACCCATATAATCGAGAGAACCCTAAGGAGTTCCAGAATTTCCATCATGGTGTTGTTTATAATTTCTCAATTCCCCTCATGTACTTTTGTTTTGTTTTTAAAACATTTCTATGAATTCTGGATAACTAGCATGAGGCGCCTAGTATTTCGTTACGTATTCTTCCACTTGAAGATTCTACAAAGAAAAACTTTATGTCTGCGATTGCTGTCCTACCATGAACCAGAATAGACTGATCCATATTCAGGTGATGGACTGCGAGCCGAGAAAATCATCTGCAGCTGCAAGAGCTATAGCCATGATCACCTAGGGCCATGGATTCTTCAAGCGTGGCAACTCCGAGTATATCATAAAGCACTTTAAAGAGCCATGCTGAGCAGATTTCTGAGATATGCCTGAACTGATGCACACCAGGTGCTCTGTACCCAGAAATAATGGCACCTGTGGTGTTAAAATATACAGGCCATAGCTCATTGCAGCATGTGGCAAAAGACAGGCTTTAAACAAGGCTTTAAAAGGTTCATTTCTTTGCTGTTTGATTGTAGACATTTACTGCAAAAGACCCACATCTGTAAAAATATAAAGGTGAAAACAGTGATAAAAGAACAATACTGAGTATATGAAATTGTTACAAACGGTCCTTAAGAGCTTCTGCATAGACCGAAAATTACAAATAAGGTCCTTTAGTACTGTATGTTAGACAACCGTGAAATGGATTGTAGTGTATTCCCATCCTACAACTGGTGTCACCAGGATTAAAATCTGAATCACTGAAGCAATGTCAGTACCTTCCTATTGATAGTCTTGAGGTCATCTTTACTAATGTAAATTGTCTATGTCAAACTCATCCTTTTTAAGGTTAGGATTAGAAGTTAAGGTCAGCATTTCCTGATTCTTCACTTGTAGTACTTCCACTCATTCATCTAATACGTTGAACGAGTCTTAAGGTGATAGCATGAAATCTCATCAAATGACTAACCAGAAACAAGGAAGCAGACCTTTTTTCCTGACAATATATATATATTAGGGCCAGGACTCGATTAAAAAAATAATCTAATTAATTAGAGGCTTTGTAATTAATTAATCGAAATTAATCGCATTTTAATCGCATATAAAT
>JAQMYG010000012.1:34914743-34925127 GCA_030014215.1 Clariallabes teugelsi
AATAAATAAATAAATAAATAAACCAAACATTGTATCAAAGGAAAATCTTGTTGCAGGTATTTTTTTTTCCTGATCAATTTTTCTAAACTAAACAGAAATTTAATGTAACGTGAAAAATCACTTAGTTTAAATAAATTGGAAAAAAAAAAAAAGGCTAAAAAAAAAGGAAAATGCTAATTTGATCCAGGGTTAATTTAATTCAATGAAATATGATCTTTCCTTATAATATTATGCTCAAGAGTGTTTTCAAAGGCAGGTCAAGTTTACCAATCATGTTCAAAATGATTGTAAAAGAGCCTAAAAACATGATGATTTTAACTAAAACAAAAAGGGAAGGTCTTTATTGAACAATACATGTTGTTTTGACTGGACATTGGCCGCCAATTAGAAACCTTCGATGTTCAATAAGGACCTCTTCCTTTCAATTTGGCTGGATTTATTAGTGTTGGGAAATTCAGGGTCACCGTGGTAATGAATGAAGCATCATGCTTTAAAAAAAAAGAAAAGAAAAATTTATAGTTAGAGTCCATGTTGAGGAACAACAGCAAGTTAGATCCTGTTCTCACATTCACATGCTGCCTTATCCAATTCTCTGGAGTCTCCCATTATGAAACAGCAGGAAACCTAACATCGTACTGTATGACCAGTGTAATTTGGTTGTAATAACATTGCGATGACAAGCATGTTTTTTTAAATGCTGGAATGACTTTGATAAAATGACCTAGAGATAATATTGCACGTATGATCAAAAAACAATGTTTCAAACACAACCTCAAAACAACAAAATTATAATCTTTTATTTAGTGCATTTATGCCCATTAACACCAATTTGCACAACGTAGAACACATCCTTGGTCCCTTTTTAGTTTATTTTTTCTTTTTAAATTATTTAAAAAAAAAAAAATTCCCCTGATTTTCTCCCTAATTTAGTTGTGTCCAATTCCAATCACTAGGACACTCTACATTAAGGCTACTACTACCACTTAGTCGGGAGGGCTGAAGATTATCACGTGTTTCCTCCGAATCACGTGACGCCAGCCGGAGACGCTCTGACCCAGTCATCTAGCCATCACTATCTGGCCCTTGTCACAGAAGCTACGGTTACAATATCTCGTAACAATGGATCATGGAAATGGGTGGGATATATTAGCTAGCAAGAAAACCTTTTGTCCCTGAAGCTGATGTCTTGGAAGCAAAAAATATAATGGATAAACGTAGGGATTTAAACAACTTTGACAAGGGCCAAGTCGGGGATGTTTCCTGTCTGCAGTGGTCAGGACCTACCAAGTGGTCAAAGGAAGGAAACCAAGTGATGAAGGATGAAGGGTCGTGGGAGGCCAAGGCTCACTGATGCATGTGGGAAGTGAAGGCTGGCCCATGTAGTCTAATGCAGTGGAGAATTATGTATACCTTAGATTGCTGAAAAGGTTAATAATGGTGCAGAAGGGGGGCCGACACAATATCAGGCAGACTGATCGATAATCTGTGATTTGGTAATCCTAAATTACTCTATTATGATATGGTGCTTGTGGTGTTCATTGTTATGTACGCACATTTACAAGCTTCAACAGCATGCCCCCTAGTGGTCCAGTGATAAAAATGCAGTGCTCTTGCTGGAGTAACTGGAGTTTGGGTCCCGCTCAGGACATTGGTTCGGTATTAATTTGGTTGTGAGCGTTGTGTTCGGAGCATTCTTTTGGCGTTATCCCCTTATCATGTAGTCAATGTTGTTTTGATGCCATTTCATCAAAATCGTTCTAACTTTCAAAACAACCGAATACCAGTGCCGTCCCAAAGTCAACGTCCCAAAGTAACGTTGCCAAAAGAACAGCAACACAACATTTTGACAATCAAAAATTCCTGATTTAAAATGTAAAACTGTTCTTCTGAGAAACCTCACCTAAGTATCAATGTTCAAATGTTTTTCTCACCCATAAATCTGTTTAACTTTGGGAAAAAAAATCATATTTTTGGAGAAGCAGTTCAAGCCGTTCCATCTTCTTCTGGGACTGACTGACGGATGCTACTAATAGCGCAACATTACTGAACCCGCTCTTCAGTTAAAGTGGATTTTTTTTGTTTTTTCAAAGCTGACATTTAATAAGACGCACTGCGCTAAACTCTACACCATGATTACTCTCATTGTTCCCTCTCTGAATAGGGGGTAAATTTGGATGTGTGTTTCCTGACGCCAGTTTTAGACTCTGCCTTTATTCCATTAAAATGTCAATTTATTTTACACCCTGCTGGTGCAAATCTCTAATTACAGGGGGCATTCGTGTGACTAACATGTGTGTGACTATCGCTCTCGCTTCAACGTCAGGGGGAAGTCTTTCCTTCCGTTTTGCAGGAAACGTGCGCGTGTTTAGGGATGCGTGGATGTGCGGAGGGGTGTGTTCGCTTCCTTCAATTATTCCATTTTGAACATGAAGATTGACACTCGGAGTCTCTGACCTTCATTTCGGAGGCGTATCACAGATGAGACCGTGTGCGTAATAAAACGCAATAAAACGTTGTCTCTGATGCAACTCGCTTTATTGACAGCCTATTAGCTTCCCTTCAGGGAACAGCGCATTCGACTGCGACACACCTTTCAGACTGGATGCCGACTTTTCAAAGGCATTTTCACAGTGATGACTTAAACAGCCCGAGCTTGTGGAAAACACTCACTCTTCTGGCATGGCAACCTGTCATTAAAAAAAAAAAAAGTCCTGAATTTGTAAAATACTTTAGATAGGTGGCACAGAGGCTTATTGGTTGAGAAACACCTCCAGGGTTAAGTGTTCAATTCCTGCCTAAGGGGTCTATGTGGATGGACTATGTACAGTATGTTCTCCCTTTGCTTGGTGGGTTTCCTTCAGGTACTCTGGTTTCCTCCCACAGTCCAAAGACATGCAGATTAGGCTAACTGTCGTTCCCAAATTGCCCATAGTGAAGGTGTGAATGTTGACTGGAGGTCATAAAGACAAAGGCAATAAATATCCCCAATGGTCACCCTACAAAGCCATTGGCCTCCACAGGTCTCTAGATGGATGGATAGATGGATGGATGGATGGATGGATGGAACACTTTAGAAGGTGAAAAATGCTTTCTATCATTTAGAAACTTCTTTATTTTACAATATATTTAGAAAGTACATAATTGTATTAGTGAAATATACATTTTACACAGAAAATATTTAAGAATGTGATTTGTAGAAGATAGAAAAAAAAGTATGAACTTTATTTGTTGTACTGTATGTATATTTTACTCATTTTATGCATTTCTTATTCATTATATGTATATTTTATTCATTATTTTATTATATATTAATTACTGCATATGCAAATAAATGCTGCATAGCAAGGATCTTCACAAAAAGAAAGTTAACAGTAATTTAATGAAACAAAGTAAGAATTTGGTGTGACAACGTTTTGAAGACCTTTTAGTGTCAGTTACATAGAATTTGTGCAATTTTTTGAAAAATGTACTACCTGGCATCCTGCGGAACCTACACAGTTCTTCTGAGGACTTTGGTTGGTGGACCAACATTATTATTATTATTATTATTATTATGAAAAGTGGCTGTTTACTTTGCCTCTGACAGATTGTACTGACTCCATAATAAATTCTGTCAAAATCCATACGAAATTTTGTACTAAAAACCATAATGTGTCTAAGACCTTTGCAAAGTATGGTGTACACTGCTATAAGGTCAGAAGCATAGCCACAACAAAAGCAACAAAAAATACATATCTTGCTTGATTTGTTAAAGAGAGCTGTCTGGCAAAAAAAAAAAAAGTAAAAAAAAAAAGACACACATTGACAATTTCATTAAAACCACCACTAAAGATCTTTTCATGCATCCAAAAAAAAAGGGCCATTAGCGAGGAGGAGGCACCCATGACAGGTCCTTTTGAAAGGCAGCGACATTAGCAAACAGCAATCAGCTGAATCACTAGCGACAAAAGGCTGCGTCAGATGTACATTAGGAGGACAAAGGGAGGCTGCGCGGGACATGACGGGATCAATCAGACGCACAATGCAAGAGGAGCAGGAATGCAGAATAGAGACTGCACACACAAAGGCTGTCTGAGGAGGTCTCGCGTCAGCGTTCCGGGCTCTAATAATGGCATCAGCTCAGGCGCGATAGGGGCAAGGAAGCAATACTACAGAGTTCAGCTCCCGAGGATGAACTCACTCTCACTCCTTTCACATCTTTCTGTCTCTCTTTACCTACGATGCTCTTATTTCAAAATTGAGTCAAGACTCTCAATAAGACCTAACAGCTGTCGAGGGTTTTTGAGCGATAACAACGACACACATCTGGTGTTAAAACAAGAAACACACAAGGCGACTGACCTACCCAATGTAGCCAAACACGCACTTGATATATTTGGGCTTGTCTGAGAAATAAGTATAGCGCTCTAGAGTCCTGGTGTCTCATTGGTCAGAAGGCGTTGATTACTTTTCCAGGAGAACAGCAGCTCTGACAGGAGTGCAGCTGCAAATCACCCTACATTAGTGTTGCCATGGCAACAGCTTATTCACAGCTATTGTGCAGTGGATGCTTTATAGAACTGTTGGTGAGAACAAAGAACGTATTATATAAATGTTGATCTAGTGAAGTTTTTATAGTTCCACAACACATGTACTGTAACTATACTGTAAATGGATAAAAGTAAAATATTTTTCTTTAATAAAGGAAGTTATTACTCTGTATGCTTTTAAATGAGATGAATAAACACTTTAGGATATACTATTAATGGGGGGGGGGGGGGTTGAATTTAAGGTTGGAGGGTTGATTCATCCATCCATCCATCCATCCATCCTATTTAAATTATTTATCCATACATAAATTGGAGTGCCCAGTTCATCCATCCATCAGAGCACCTACTTCAATTCAATAATCCATCCATCCATCCATCCATCCATCCATCCATCCATCCATTGGAGTGCCTGTTTCCAATATTCATCCATTCATACATCCATCTGAGTGCCCAGTTCAGTCATCAATTTATCAATTCAACAGCTATATCTAGATTATATATCCATAATTTATTATTTCTGTAAAGTTGTGTTGCGACAATGTCCACTGTTTAAAAAAACGCTGGAAAAAATAAATAATTAAATAAATAAACTGAATTTATTTTAGCCACTGTAGCATAAACATAATCAATATATTTATATGCTGAAGCAGCCACTTTTATTCATCCAACTAGCCATTTTTCCATTCACCATTTGAAACATATTTTTTCATCATCCATCCACCGATTTAACCAATGGAACATTGGTTTGTTTACTTACTGGAGCATCCATTTCAATTGTCCATCCATCCATCCATCCATCCCTACACTGAAACATCCATTTTTAATCATACAAACTATCAACATATCCATTAATTCATATATGTTTATTCATTGATTCATCCATCCATCCATCCATCCATCCATCCATTCATTCATACACTGAAGCATTCATTTTTATTCTTTCGTGTATCCAAGTGTGAATTTATTCCCCCATTGGAGCATCATTTTTATTCATGCATCCATCCAATCATCCACCCATCAGAGCATTCTTTCATTTACTCCATCCATCCATCCATCCATCCATCCATCCATCCAAACACACACATTTATTTATTTACTGCCTGTATTTAAGCACAACTGATTATTTGCATTCCCGTAGATGAAAAAAGACAAGATCTTGTTTAACAGATTTATTAGATATTTATTACTATTAGTTTGAAATCTCATCACTCAAATCTTCTCTATTAAGCGGCAATCTCTTGAGTGATTAACTGGAGAAACTGGTCCTGAAATACATTTTCAGCCACATGCGGTGGAACAACCTTCCTCTCCCCGGCTCATAAAAACCAGGCAGGCTGTGTGACGAACTGATCGAGGTGTAAAATCAAAGAGCTTACACGGATACACCCGCGAATAATGACGCACTAATGACACGCCGCAGACTGTGAAGGACATCGAAGGAAAGAACAATGAGAGCATCGACTGGAAAATGTCGATTTGTTTGTATGAATATGACTTACGTTTTTTTAATACAGAGCGGAATAATGAGTCAGGCAGTTGTTTTGTTTGTTAACTTGAACTTACTTTGCACTCAGGGTTACAGAACACTAAGTTATGTGTTCAGATCTCTGATTTCCAGAAGAAGAAGAAGAAGGCAACTTATGTACCATGGTGCAATATGTTCTCGCTTTCTTGACCAACTAGCAAAGCTAGCACCATACTTTGCTTGGTGGGATTTCCCTGGGTATTCCAGTTTTCTCCCACAATGTTTCCAAAAACTAGCTTGAATCGAACTATTTTGTGAGTTGGACCAAGAGACGTTAAAAAATCCTGTTACAATTTGGCAGATTTCTAAGAGCAAAGAGAATTTTCCAATTGGGGGTGAAAAAGCTGTGAAGAATCCAGCTGTTGCTCAGAGGGATAGCACTTCCACATCTCATGCGCGCACTCAGACACTGCTCGAGCGTAAGGAAAACGCTTAGCGTAGCGATAAGAGCCACTGAGCTAACTCGATTCTTCTTTTTTCCCTGTCGCCGGTGTACTTTGCCGTAATTAGTTCGGGGGGCTTGTAAGCGTTGTAAGGTGTCTCCTGTGACAGAGCGCAAAGATAAGTCTCTCTCTCTCTCTCTCTCTCTCTCTCTCTGTCTGTCTCTCTCTCTCGCATACTCACAAGCTTGAATGAAGTTGTTGCTCTGATCCTCTAAATGCTAAAGTCATCACAGCAGGGTCTCATATTGCCGGAAATATTTTTCTTCCCATTCAACATTTCAAGCATACAGATGCTCACTCTTGACTAACAGTCAAACATTTACTCACACTATCATAGATTGATAGACTGAAGGAATGAATAGTTGAAATAAAGATTGAATAAACCCACATACTCGTGTACACATACGTGTGTACTCTACATATATGCATATGAATATTCTACACAAAAAAAAAACAAGAAAAAAGGAAAAAACAACTTCGAGATTTGCACGCCACAGATCCGGTGTCTTTCACCGCACGTCCTCCATCAGACGCCTTAACATCTATGCTATGCAATTTGCTATTGATAGTCTGCCCCCTGGGGGCGAATTCTCGATGCACAATGCTACGCATGTCGGAAAAGATGATGAGCATTTTTCGGTTGTGGAGATGACGGCCTCTTCCATTGTGAAACCTGTTGCTTCATCTCAGGGTCATCATCGGTAGACAAACTTGGCAGCAACACGGAGCATGTTCAAATCGCACATGGGGATTGCCAGGACTGTTCAGTATGACACACCGACCATTGCAGCAATGTGGTGGATTGTTCTCCAACGAATATCAAGTTGCCAAATAGTTTTCAGGCAACTTTTTTGAACATTTTCAGGGGTTGAGGCTGTTGAAGATCTTCCTTGTCATCTCTCGTCATTTTCCAGTGATGTTCTCCTGCTCTTGAAGTGTGCTTGCCACTCAAAAATATCTCGGACGACTTGTTGCAGCAACGCCGCAAAATCATGCTGAATCATGGGAAATGTCTCTGTGGCAGATTTGCTCAGTTTCATGCAGAATTTTATGTTTGCTGTTTGTTCTAACTTCTAAATCACAAATGTAACGCACATTGTTAGAATTGTGCCAGTTGCACAGATCTCAATGTACACAGGACCATGTCTTTTGGCACGCTGACTTATGAAGGTCAGTGCTCCTTGTGGCTGTGCCATGGTCGCTGCCTTCTGTTGGCATGTTACAAAACTAGTCTCGAATCGTTTTGATACCACCTCGTATAACTTACCATGACCAAAAAATTCATAAACGATTTGCTTTTTTGTAAAAATTAATCAAGCTCATTCTCAACATGTAAATATTAATGAGTTGAAAAATGAATACTGTACGATATAGTACTATGCAAAAATCTTACGCACCCACAAACTTTTCTTAAAGATTGTTTTTATTTTATGATATTACGATATTATTATTAATTTAGAACAAAAACATTTCTGTTCAGGATTTCATCAAAATTGCCAGAAAGTTGCCAGAAAGAAGCAGGTGCAACAGACAAAAGTCCTCAGAAGAACTCCAGATCTTTCTGTAATAAAACTCGGTAGCTAATTTCCATATAAAACTGCACAAAGTAAACCTGAGACTCAAGGGTCTTCAAAGCGTTGTCACACCTAATACGTTTTTTTAATGCATTTTTGGTCTATTGCATTTGGACTTTTGCACAGTCTTGTTCCTAGTTCCCAAATTAATTATAAAAAGCAAAACAAACCCATGCATACATGGAGAATTAAGGCAAATGGTTAAAAAAAACATTTTTCACATATTCACATATGAGACAAAGATTCAAGACATGTTCCACCCACATACCCACAAACCATCACGACCCAATAAGACAAAACATATATATAAGACATCTTATTCCAATTCACTGCCCCATGTGTTATTTACAGCCCATGGCATTTTTGTAATCCTCATAATCCATCCGGAGGTTGTGTGAAAGTGCACGCAGAGTCGCCAAGCAACTCGGTCAGTCAGAATAATCCACGCTAAGGCTACTGGAAGCACAAAGCTAGGCTTTGTGTTGGAGATTTCAAATGACAAGCATGACAAAGCGCCTTTTGTTGTTTGTTCAGGAGGGAAAAAAAAGTAACTCGTCAACCAAATAATAATTTATTTAAAATAAAAATGGCTGTCAGGTTATACAAATTGAGAACGATTTTCGCAGCACAAACTTTTGCTAGCAAGATTCAAAACACTTTTCATGTTTGTAAAGAGTTAAGGTGGTCAAGGCGCCTAATCTGGAGCTCTTCCTCTTTCATTCAGACCACAAGAGAAATCACTTCTAGATTCCTCCTCTTCCTCCTCCTCACTGTGATACATCCACTGTAGACCGTAGGAAGGTGAGTCGCGAGGTTCCCCCCGGCTTCCCGCAACTCTGGCACTCGGGCGTCAGTGCATTAAGGCCGGAAGAAAGGTGGACCTGCTGTCTTAGATTCTTATCTCATTACCAGCCGAAACTTAATTAGCGAGCACTCACTGCTCTCTAATACGCAGGAAACAAGTCGAAGATTGAAATGTCCACAACAAGCTCTCAGCTGTCACTACAAGCGTTTCCTGGACATCATGCACATCAGTAGGCGTGAGAATCACATCAGGAGTATCGGGCCAGCTGACGTTGGGTCAGAGATGGTCAAAAGTATAAGGGTTTCGTGAAATTTGATCGCACTGCAATGAATATATATAAGCGAACTATACGCAGTACCGAATCTTGACAGATCTGATGAGATTAATTAATTCATTATAATTTTTTTAAGCAAAACAAACAAACAAACAAACAAACAAAAAGATAAAAAAGGAAAAGGTTTAGAGAAAAAAAGTAGATAGCAGTTAGAAAGAGGAAAAAGTATTTAATAAGGAATGCAGTAATGAAACAGTATTGAACAGTAATGAATGGAGGAATCATTAATTAGAATCATTTAATGAACATTTAATTAACATTTGCATAAGGGAGAGTGTTGAAATTCCTATTAGTGAAAATAAAAAGGGGGGGCGGGGGTGGAAAGTTAAAAATTTAGAAGAAGCCAGAATTTTCTAGCAAACGGCTTCAAAAACAAGAACCACTTGTTCCCTATAGGAACTAGTAAACAAACAAGTAGGAAAAAATGGAAAAACAAGCCTTTAAAATATGAAAGAAAGAAGAAAAAACAAAACCTTACAAAACTTTTCAAACAAATAATAGACGAGACTTGGAATTTATTATCCTCACACAAGCTTGCTGACTGAAGCTGACTAACATCTTTGCTACCGTATTATTTTTTTTAATTATCATAATCATTATTTATAAAATCACTTAATCAGGGATAAATTTATTTACAGTAAGACTCAGGATGAGATTTAAGAATTTAAAACTATTATGCCAAACCGTGCTAAAAATACAATCATTTAAGTCCCGCCTTCATGTCCTAGGATTCTGACCAATCAAAGACAAGACTGAATTCTTCTAACCAATCATAACGCAGGAAGTGAGATTTCTCTTTACCTTATACAGAGGCTTCCTAATCTGAATCAGGCAGGTAATACAAGGCAGGAGAAACAAAAAGTATGTCATTTCAATAAACGTAAATAACCTTTTTTTAATATATATATATTAAACCGATACAGAGACGCACGATGAAATGCACGATACAGAGACGCACGTGTGTAATGGGGAAAAAGGAGAAGAAAAAAAAAGAAATAAACATATATATATATATATATATATATATATATATATATATATATATTTAGCAGCAGGCTAAAAAGTGAACTATATTCTAATTAGTAATAGAACCGTGTATTACTGCGGAAGTGTGTGCACTTCTGAGGACCCGAGACTCTGCCTTCAAAGCGGGAGACAAGGTGGCCCTTAGAAG
>JAQMYG010000012.1:34927111-34938277 GCA_030014215.1 Clariallabes teugelsi
AATCCATCCATCCATCTACTTCAGTCTGACTGTATCCATCCATCCATCCATCAATCCATCCATCTGCCCTCACTCTGACTGTCTCCATCCATCCATACATCAGAGTAATCTATTTATCCATCCATCCATCCATCCATCCATCCATCCATCCATTCATCCATCCATCTGCCCTCAGTCTGTATCCATCCATTCATCCATCCATCTGCCCTCAGTCTGTATCCATCCATTCATCCATCCATCCATCCATCCATCCATCTGCCCTCAGTCTGTCCCCATCCATCCATCCATCCATCCATCTGCCCTCAGTATATATCTATCTACCCTCTGTTTGACTATCCATCCATTTATCTGCCTCAGTCTGTATGTATACATCCATCTATCCATCCACCCATCCATCTATATGCCATCAGTCTGCCACTATACATCCATCCATTCATCGATATGCCCTCAGTCTGCATCCATGCATCCATCCATCTATTCATCCATCTGCCATCATCTCTCTGTCACTTATATCTCTCTTTCTGGCTCCATGTCTTTCTCTTTCTTTGTCTCTAACCCTTTTTCATTTCACTTAACAAACAGCAGCTTTAAAAGTCCAGCCCCACCTGAGGAACACCCTCAGTGTTACACTTCCTCATTTAAGCCAGTGAGTGGACAGAAAGAAAGCGTTTGGTGGAATTTAGCAAGGCCTTGGCTCTGCCGCAATCTATTTACCCCATGTCTCCACTCCCAGGCAGCACATCAGCACGTCAACTTCACATCTGATGCCGACAGACGCACCGCAAAATGAACGAAACAAAGAAAATGAAAGAATCTAGACAAGGGCAAACTGTTCATCAGGCAGCTGCCGAGGCCGAGATGCTCACACTGCTCTCGGAGAAATTACAGTTCACAGCTGTCACAGCTCAGCTCTGTCAGAGAGAAAGAGAAAGAGAGAGAAGAAGAAGAAGAAGGCTGAAGAGAAAGAAGACCAGATTAAAGAGAGACGTATAAAAGATATAGATAGCGACGCATACAGAGAAAGAGAGAGACAGAGAGAAAGGAGACAGAGGGTCATGAACAAAAAGACAGACAGACAGATCAACTAATAGATGAATAGAAAGACAGATGTATGGGGGCGACTAGCTGAATTGATGGATAGATGGAAAGACAAATTAATTGATAAAATAGATGGACAGACAGATGGGATAACAGGAGGAAAAACAGTAAGATGGATAGATAGAGACGGGGCAGGTGGATGGATGGATGGATGGATGGATGAATTGATGGATGAATGGATGGATGGATGAATGGATGGATGGATGGATGGATGGATGGATCAATGGATGGATGGACAGATGGATGGATGAATGGGCAGATGGATGGATGGGTAGGTGGATGGGTAGATGCATCAACCAACCAAAAAGACAAACAAACAGACAAACAAACAAAAAAAAACAGTTGCTGTTTTGATTTAAATAAGCAAATAGGTTTGATCCTTTGATTGAAATATTCCTGCAGTGAACGATCCTTTAACCCTAACTGATGCGGTGAGTAACTTCTTATTTCTTTATAACTATGTGTCTAGCTCACATCCCCCATGGTCGGGGGAAATATGTAACTGTGTTTCAGAAGAGTCAAATTATTGGGCTGTATCAAGCAAAGAAAATAACTAAGGGGATTGCTGAAATGACTGGCACTGAGTTATGAAATGTTACAGAATATTACCCCCCCCCCCAAAAAAGGTCATCATTAATACAAGGTCTAAAGCTAAAATGAATAGAACTCTGGACACTAAGAGTGTGAAGTTTATTCTCTAAAGAGAATAAACAGAGCTGGGTAGATAGAGGAAGAGTAAAAAAATCATACTGTAGGTTGAGGAATGAACTGATAGGAAGAATTGAAGAGATGAATGAGAAAAGAGAGGTGATGAAGACAAGAGAGGAAGACGGAGTGAGAGGAGACAGACAGATCTCTGATCTGAGACGAGACACATGGACCAAAAGGACCAAGAGCAAGTGTGTGTGTGTGTGTGTGTGTGTGTGTGTGTGTGTGTGTGGTTGACCTTGACAGCGGCGAGCGTGTCTGATGAGATTTCACACTCCCCAGCAGCAGACACTCAGCTCGTCTTTCGTGTCGTCGCACTGCACATCGATTTCCCTTCTTTCAGTCAGACGCGATTGTGCTGCATGTTAAAGATGAAATATTCATGTGCTCCAAACAAGCCAGCAGCATCAAAACACACACACACACACACACACGGAACAAGGAACACTGGCCACACCTGATGCCGAAATGTAACTATTATGTGAAAAGTCATTTCTAAACATCTCGAAAATTCGCACTCAGACTCAGGGTCTAGGGTTCTCACTGCAGGAGACATTTCTCACCTTTCCTTACAGTTTAAATTCTCACTGTCTCTGTGCGCTACCACTTGTCCTTTTTGTCTCTGTACTCTTGTACCTGCAGTCTCTGTGGCAACTGTATGGTGTTGAAATTTATATGCACTTCCTCTTAACGTATCTGTCCACCTGTACCTGACATTTCCGCTCACAGGTACTCAACGTCTCCGAGCACCTGTACCCGATGTCTCCACTCACCTTTACCCGACGTATCCGCGCACCTGTACCCGACGTCTCCGCGCACCTTTACCCGACGTATCCGCGCACCTGTACCTAACGTATCCGCGCACCTGTACTCGACGTCTCCGCTCACCTTTACCCGACGTATCCCCGCACCTGTACCCGACGTCTTCGCTCACCTGTACCCGATGTATCCGCGTACCTTTACCCGACATCTCCGCGCACCTGTACCCGACGTCTTCGCTCACCTGTACCCGACAACTCTGCACAACTGGACCTGACATTTCTGCGCACCTTTACTCGATGTCTCCATGCACCTGTAACCGGCAATCTCCGAGCACCTGTACCCAATGTCTCCGAGCACCTGTACACAACATCTCCGCCCACCTGTTCTTGGCACATGTACCCGCCATCTCTGCGCATGAATCTGGCTAATTGTCTAAATAAAAAATATCCATCAGACAACAACTGCATCATCTCTCGACACAGCATGTTAGAAATTACCGATCTTAATTTGCATCTATTTAGACAGGCATGCCAGTTGCCTCGTTACCCAGAACAGTTAGCAAGACCATGTGGGTTTATTTATTTATTTATTTATTTATTTATTTTCAGAAGTAAATGAATCTCGGGATGTCCCACGTACTACTGAACCAGCAGAACAACGATGGCGGATGATTGACTTATGATTCAGTGCTGGTCGGTGACGTGACCTCCAGCTAACCCTAGATATTATGAAGCCTTGATCCGCTCCAGACAGCCTCCATCTCTCCGGGGTTCTGCCGCTGAGATTAATTACCATACCGATTAATTATTCACGAGCCGACCGCAGACGGGCGGGGCTCCAGCCCACGGTTAGACACGCACGATCCCTCGACGCAAATTTACAATGCAAAGGTTGTGTAATATTTATGAAGGGAATGGCAGAGGCAGAACGGGGCCTAATCAATGTGGAGAGACGGATGTAGACTTTAAACGAGGTTAAGTGCCTAAATATAGTAGCGCATGATCAAAATTCTAAGACTCCCACACGCTCTGCCCTGGTGATTTCACCTCAAGGTCACGTCAAGATCCAGGTCTATGGCGGTGTTACTCGTCCCGAGTATTACATTTTGAGTCGGGTTTGAACTTGTTGGAGGAATGATGATGTCGCCGGATGAAACCCGGCGGTCAGCGGCGTAATATCTGATTTGTTGATGCATGATATAAAGTCATTTCTATTCCGGGGCCTCCAGGCCCCCTGGCCAGTGCAATCTTTTTCATTGTAATCCAGCGGCAAATACGACTCAGGCAGCTAATCAAGGCCTGCGGAACGCTGATGACATGCCCCAGCTGGAGAAAAAATACATTCTGACAGGATGCTGCTGATGATGGGGTTGTTTACCAAAGCTTCAGGGTGTCATTTTAAAAGCGGTTTCAAAAGCATCTTGAAAAACTTTTTTTTTTTTTTTTAAATGACTAGAATGTGATGTATTGCTACAAACACCAGCATGTCATTAGTTAGCGGCGTGTAATTGCAAAGGAATTGTGAATTTGGGTGAATATTTGAGGAATGATGAATCGCTGTTCCACAAAACGCGGGTCCTGGGGCGTCTGAGCGAGAGTTCTCTGTCCGCTTCCAGGTGATTACAGTGAGGAAGAGATTTGATTCGGAGTCTTGCAGGAAAAACGAATCAAACATGCCATGCGTTTTCCTTCACATTGTAAATACAGTAGATAAAAGAGTCGATTACTGCCATGTGTTCTGGGTTGTATTCTACTGTAGCTATATAAAGCACTGAGTCTCAAATGTACCCCAGGGCAATGAATCACACATTGATTGACGTGAACTCAATTACAAGTGAGAGCCACTTGACTCTGAATCGAATCACCTGTAAAAAGTTTCTCAAACCTGCCATGTGATTCCTTCTATGCTGTACTGTATATACAAACTGGAGTGAACTCGGAGAAAGGAAAACGACTCGCTTGCAGGATTACATCATCATGCCATGTGTTTGGATTGACACTGTACTGTATATATGGTAAAGCAATGAGTCACAAACTGACCCAAGTGAACTCAGTTGTAGTGAGAAAGTCGTTGGGAGTGAATCAGACATCCAATGGGTTTTGCATCACATGTAGAGTGTATAGAGCAATGAATCACAAACTGAGCCAAGTGAAACCAATTACAGTGGGAATGATCTGATTCCGGATAGACGCACTTGCAGGAAGTGAATCAAACCATGCATTTTGTTATGCACCGTAGAAAGATAAAACAGTCAAACACTGACCTGAGTGAACTCAATCACAGTAAGGATGCTATTTCACCTTGAATTGACGTCACGTTTTTTGGGTTGCATTGTACTGTACAGTATATGGCGGCACGGTGGTGTAGTGGTTAGCACTGTCGCCTTGCACCTCCAGTGTAAGGGTTCGATTCCTGTCTCTCTGTGCATGGAGTTTGCATGATCTCCCTGTGCTTGGTGGGTTTCCTCCAGGTACTCCGGTTTCCTCCCACAGTCCAAAGACCTGCAGATTAGGCTGATTTCCGTGTAGTGTGTGAATGAGTGAGTGTATATGTGTGTGCCCTGTTTTGGATTGGTACCCTTTCCAGGATGTACCCCGCCTTGTGCCCTAAATAGATAGACTTCAGGCCTCCCGTGACCCTGAATACAGGATAAAGCGGTATAGACGATGTGTGAATGAGTGAGTAAGTGTATGTATATAAAGCAACAAGTCTTAAACCCACTTGAACTTATTCGCACTGAAAAAACGATTTGAATCTGAATCGACTCAACTGAAAGAAGTGAATCAGACATCCCATGTGCTTCGTGTTACAGGGTATACAGAGCAATGAATCACAAACCGAGTGAAATGAACTCAATTATGGCGATTCTGAATCGACTCACCTGGAGAAAGTGATTCGAACCTGCCATGTATTTTGTGTTGAACTGTTTATAAAGCAACGAGTCGCAGAACCGACCTAGTGGACTAATTGAATCATCGTGCCATGTGGGCATTTAGGGATACACTGTCTACAGAGCAACAAGTCACTTATCTAAGCCAACTCTAATGTAGTGAGAAAGAGATTGTTTAAGTCAATCAGACATTCCATTTGTTTTGCACTACAGTCTATATAAGGCAATGAAGAGCAATTACAGTGAGAGTCATTTGACTCTGAATCGACTCACATGCAGGAAGTGAATCAAAGTTAGTATATATAGGGCAACGAGTCACAAATTAAGTCAAGTGAACTCTGTTACAGCCGAGAATGTGATTTGACTCAGAATCGACTCAATTGTATATTATTATACCATGTTTTTTGGGTTAAACTGTGGATAGAGCAACAGATCACAGATTGAGTCAATTACAGCGAGGGTGATCTATTCAACAACAGGAAGCGAATCAACATGCCATGTGTCTAGACACGACACTGTATGTAGAGCAGCGAGCCATAAACTGACCCAAGTGAACTCGATTAGCGATAGTGAGAAAGTGATTCGACTCTGAATCGACTCAAGTGAATCAGACACTCCATGTGTCACAGTACAGAGCAATGGATCACAAATTAGAGTTGGAGTGATTTGATTCTGAATCGACTCATCACACTGTACAGACAAACTGACGGCACCACACTGACTTAAGTGACTTTAGCTGTAGTGAGGACGTCATTCGACTCTGAATCGACTCACCTGCAGGAAGTGACTGGGACGTGTCCTGCGTTATGCACAGGGCTCTAATGATAATACACTCTCCTCAGTAACACACACTTCTCCTGCACACGACTCTACTTCCTGTCCTCACACAATGTGAAATAAAATAAAATAACCCTCTGAACGTTGTGTGTGTGTGAAGTCTTGCCAGCGTCTGTGTCTGAGTCCTGAGCTTTACAGACTGTGATCCTCTTTCTGCACTTTGTCTTGTTTAATGACTGATGGTTGAGGGTTTTTTTTCCTCCTCTTTGTTTAGTTTACAGTATTCCCAGATCTCTCAGTCTGATTATTGCTCTTGCATTCATTTCGATCTTGGTATTAGATACTATTTTGGGTTTTATAATATTAATAACCCTCCTGCGTATGGATTCTTCAGTTTTATATTATAATTCTGTAAAGGTGTGATAAAGCCAGGCTTAAAGAGAGAGAGAGAGAGAGAGAGAGAGAGAGAAAGTGCGCACACACAAACTCGAATAAAGTCTTGACTTTGTGATCACCTAACTGACACCACCTTCTAAAAATACAGCTCTTAAGGCACACACACACACACACACACACACACACACACACACACACACACACACCTTACTTGGAGGTAATGGATAAATCTTTTCAGCAATCTTAAGTGATCCTGTCAGATCTATAGCAGAAGGTTAGATATAGTGTTGATTGTGTGTGTGTGTGTGTGTGTGTGTGTGTGTGTGTGTATGTTTCATCATCTTTTTCTCTTGTGTCATTTTTTCCATCTTGCTTCCATTAGCTTTCTATCTATATTCATTTTCTGTATCATCTCTCTCTCTCTCTCTCTCTCTCTCTCTCACACACACCTACACACACACACTTTTGGAAAATACATGTCTGTGTTTTTTCCCTTTTGTTTCTCGCTCCTAATTCATTAGCGGATAGTTAACATGTGAAGTAACTGATGATGTATCACTTTCTCTCCACTTTGTGTTGGTCTGTCACATAAAATCCCAATAAAATACATTGACATTTGATGCTCGTAATGTGTGGAGAAGTTCAAGGGGTGTGAATACTTTTGGAAGGCGCTGTAATTAAAGCGGATGGCAGATCAGGCTTGTTTATCCTCACAGTATCAGCCACAGTGAGCTTCCTGTCTGGGGTTTGCCGACTGCATTCATAAGGCCATAAGACGTGAAGATTTTATTGATATCATGAATCTGCCAAATCAAATTATTATTATATATTATAGGTCTTTAGGTATCATTTATATTATTCAATCATGTACACGTGACACACACAACCCTCTGACCTACAGTGTGGATGCATGGGAAATGTCCGGGAATAGATGAGACGAGTGTTACTTAGTATGGAGGTGTGTACAGTAACCTGAATGAGATCTTAATGAGATTTTAAAAGTCTGTTTATTATTATTATGATACAATCATCACTATACATTATTAGTAATGATAATAATAATAATAATAATAACAATAAGAAGAAGAAGAAGAAGAAATATCCTTTTTTGTAATAAAAAAAAATAATTCATTATAAAAAATTATTCCCAAACATTATTATTTCAGAAAAAAACTATAAAAAAACAGTATACAGTGGTACCTCGGCATACAAATTTAGACGAGCTCTTAAGGCGAAATTTCATATTGTGAAACGCATTTTCCCATAAGAAATAATGTAAATGCAGATAATCCGTTCCAGCCACCCAAAAATATGACCAATTTTCAACACTATAACCATATTTTTGCATTTAAAAACAATCAAAACATTTAGAACATGACGTAAATATAGTAAAATATTAATTAAATAGACATTAAATTTTTACTTAACCTTAATTTATGATTTCTTTTGGCACCGGCTGCTTTAAAATCCAAACTGAAAGCGGCTCCGTTTTCTTCTTGCTATCGTCCTTGATAACATTCTTGGGACCCACAGTGCTGTGTCCTCACTAAGTCTTACACAAAATGCAAAAAAAAAATGAATAATAAAAAAAAAGTAAACTGATGCAAACAAGTTTTGATCGACTACCAAAAATACGCAGCTCGGTTGCTTATATGCTAAAAATGCTTTGTATACCGAGACAAATTTCAAAAATTCAAAGTATACCGAGACAAATAAAAAAAATTCAAAGTATACCGAGACAAATAAAAAAAATTAAAAGTATACCGAGACAAATAAAAAAAATTTAAAGTATACCGAGACAAATTTGAAAAATTCGATGTATATCGAGACGAATTTCAAGAATTCAAAGTATATGGAGACAAATAAAAAAAAATTATAAAATACAGAGACAAATAAAAAAAATTATACAGACGTACCGCTGTATTATGTAAAAGAGCATTTTTCAGACAAAAACGATTCGCTGCATTTCCTTATAAAACTGCACAAATTGTACCTGAGACTATATTTTAATAAAAGACTCATTACACTAATCATTGGCTTTGTTTCATCAATTACTGTTTACTTCGTTTTAACATCCAAATAGAATTTTTGTGTAATCTGGGTCACTTTGTGAAAGGAAAACATTCCAGGCAAAATAATGTCATTTATGAGATTTTTACTGCTCTCAAAAATGTCGAAGTTGAGTCAAAAAAATAAATAAAAATCTAGAAATAGGTTAAAAGAATCGTACATTTGGTTGATTGTAATTTTACGTCCTGTAGATTACACAGTGATGAAGGTTTTCACAGCGTCGAGGCAAGTCACCCGAGAAACAGTTTATGGACTGATTAAAGGGAGCGCAGGCACACACACACACACACACACACACACACACACACACACACACACACACACACACACTCAACTCACTGATGTGGCTTGTTTCTTCAACATATCGTCTAGCAGATGTGCACATGTGTACACCCTGATACACAAACACGGTTTCTTCCAGAATAAACACACACGTACAGTACACATGTGAACCAGATGTAGACCGATAGGCGAGTCTGTGAACTGCAGCTGTTCACTTCGCTCTTATATATTTATTTATTTTCCTGGACCTTTTCAAAATTCTCTCTCTCTCTCTCTCTCTCTCCCTCTTCCATGCCTTGTTTTGACATACCGAGCTCAACATCACGCTTTATCTCTTAAACGTGTACACTGTACGTTGGCATTGTCGTTCAGACAAAAACCCCGCTCTTTCCGGCAGCTTTGTTCGCGCATCTCCACCGCGGATATCTGGCACTCAAAGCTGAACACGAACAGCGATGATGTTCTTTGTGATAAACATTGTTTGACGGTCGTTTCTTTCATGTCTGCGCTCCTGTCAATCCTTCATCCTTCACCACATCTTACATTATCTAAGTGAACAGCATCTTTTTTTGTTGTTTTGACAAAAAAGAGAAAAAAAGAAAAAGAAAAAAATATATATATATAAATGAGCAACGCGTTAAAGGAGTTCCTGGGAGGCCAGGGTTTCGGACGTGACTTCAGACGCGTACTTTTAAAACTTGCTTCATTGAAACGCTGGAATAAGTGCATCAGTGTAGCAGGGGATTATATAGAGAAATAAAGGGAGTTTTTTAATTTCATAACCCTTTTCTATTACTCTGCTCAATTAAAAGTCCCGGTTTGACTCGAACACTGCTCTTACATATAGCCTAAATCTCCAATGGTTAAAGCACAACATAATTGTCTCATTCCCTTGTGCTAATAACCCGTGCCCATGCATAATTTTATTTATCTAGTATTATTATTATAATTTTTTATGATGTACAAGATATACAAATATGTGCACCGCAGAACGCAACACATGATGAAATTAAATTGCAAAAATCATTTGACATTATTAAGCAAGCGCTCTTCCTCCATCCAGTCCTGAGTTTATAAGATTTGTGTTTAATTTTGCTGCTGAGGGCGTTTGTGCAGTAACAGTAACAGTAACACCTCTTCATTGATTATATTCCTATAATGGCACGATACCAAGTATTTTACTCCCCAGTTGCTCCATTATTGCTCTTTTTCTTTATTAAATTATACACTGAATAGAAACTAACTGCATGAATTCACAATGAAAGGTACACTGCTATAAATCATTACGCTTAAGGGCATTTATTCAGCGAGCGCGTTAGCAGCTCCATATGTGATCTAATATTTCTTTTTTTTTATTCCGTTTGAATTCTGCACCTTATCACCTCTCTGTAAAGTCTGATAATGTTGACATTCTGATTTCGAGGCCTGTCGTTCCTCGAGCATCATAGGCTTAGACAGGCAGACACACTGAAGGTCAGAGATAACACACAGATAAAGGACGAAAGAGCAAATAAACAAACTAGCATGCTGAGTGATAAGGAGACTGAGCGAGAGAGAGAGAGAGAGAGAGAGAGGAAGAGTCATCTAGATAGAAAGATCAGAAACCAGTTTAAAGATGTTTTGAATTGGGATAAGTAGTTTAAACTGTGTACTAGACTGTAAACAGTCCCAAAAAGCTTACGCTTTGTTCATAAGAAGTGTGGAGAAAGTAGATAAACTAGGTGCGATCAGGTGCTTATACACTCACGAAAATGGGATGGGGTGTGTTTTGCTCTCATCAAGATGGGATTCCACTGGGAGCTGAAAAGATTCGTTCTGGAGCTGACTGGGTCGTACAAGGATGCGGGTGTATTGGTGAGGTGAAAAGTCCTTGAAGCAGGCAGGATTGGTTTCTTGATAAGCAAAGGAGATCTGATCAAAACACATTTAGAGTAGGTAGGTTTGGACAAGATGTAGAAGTGGGAGGAATTGGTTAGCAGTCCTTAAGGACCTAGTTGGACTGGTCAGAATTCCTACGGTAGTGGACAGGATTGCTTAGAATTCCCATAGCAGCGGACAAGATTGGTCTCAGTTAGATTTGGACCAGAAAATTACGTTGGCAGAAGCTGGGATTGGTCAGAATCCCTTAGATAACAAATGGGATTGGTCAGAATCCCTTAGATAATGAATGGAATTGGTCAGAA
>JAQMYG010000012.1:34946233-34956573 GCA_030014215.1 Clariallabes teugelsi
GAGAGGTGAGCTACTCATTCTGTTTATTATAATATGTCCTTAGCTGCATTGTAATATTTTCATTACTGGAACTATAGTCAACATTTTTGTATGTAGACGTGTTGGGGGTCTGTTTATTGAAAATGTAACAATTTATTTCATTTCTGATCAAAAGAACAAAATAAACTAAATGATTTAAAAAAAAAGATTTGTTCGTTTTGGAACCGAGTCACTAAAATGATTCAAACTTGCCATCACTATTCTACAAGTCCACCTACAAAGTTAACCTATGAACCACGACAGTTCACCTTTGGATAATGTATGAACTGCTACAGTTTTCTAACATTCTGATGATGACTTCAGAACTTGAGATCGCACTGGTTCAGGATCGACCCAAGAAATGTGGGAAAGTCCAAAAACCACAAAACTAAAGATTCTCCCCAACACTGCTGTAGGCTATCCACAGGCTACACTTTACAGCCTACTATTATTCACCTCTGTTGGGTCCGAATAAATGTATTCTTTTGGTTAAGGCTGAGTTTCACACGACGTATAGTTAAGAAACTATAAAAAAATAAATAAATAATAATTCAATGTTTGTGTAATCAATGTTTTTCTCATATACAACACAAGACCAGTGTGAAATAAAACAACACTCACTTTGCATGCGTGTCAAAACACCTAATAGAGTTAAATCCAGTCCGCGGTCGGCTTTAAGCTAATAAAGTGTCTCGCGGGTAATGTGTTGTTTATTACGCTACACCGCTTGTCTAATGCGCTAAATGTATCAGATGGCATCCCGAAGGCCCGTGGAACCGGAGCTGTGCTCAGAAACACTACGACACTGCTCTCGGTCGCTGCTAGCCGTGTCTCTATTACAGTTTGCTAATTCGTTCTTGCTACGATGACGGAGCAGGAGAAGCTAGCTGAGCTTCATTAGCATGTACAGCTTTAGGCTAGCTCACATAACAAGCAGCGAAACACAGATATGACTTACACAATCCTGAACAGATCAGAGCACAGTGTGTGTGTGTGTGTGTGTGTGTGTGTGTGTGTGTGTGTGTGTGTGTGTGTGAGAGATATGTACTGTACTCTTTCCAGGAAGACTGACGGTTTCACCTTAGGCACAATTTTTTTTACCAGGAGTGAGTCAGTAGAGAGTGTGGAGCGAGAGAATGCAGGAAATGTGAGATGGAAAGAAGGAGAAGTGGAGAGAGAGAGAGAGAGAGAGAGAGAGAGAGAGAGAGAAAGAGCGAGAGAGAGAGAGAGAGAGAGAAAGGGAGCTATAGACTATAGTGAGCACGGAGAGAGAACTGTGCTTTAAATAAAAGGCTGAAAAGATTGATAAGTCAGTGTGTGAGTGAGTGAGTGAGTGAGTGAGTACGTCAAAGGATGAATAAGTGAGTGAATAAGTGCAGTACTTGACTGACAGCCTTTATGTTTATGAATTAATATGTGGGCGAGAAAGTAAATGAATAGACGAATACATAGCGTATACCGATGAGCGACCGAGCCAGTGTGTGTGTGTGTGTGTGTGTGTGTGTGTGTATGTATGAGTGTGAAAATGTTAGAAAAATCAATAAGCAGGTCAAAGAATGAGAGTGAGCACAGAAGGTAGTGAGTGAGGAGTGAGTGAATGTGTGTGTGATTGAGTGAATAGGTATGTGGGGATACACTGTAGTGATAATGAGTGTGTGTATGAATGAATGTGAATAATTGTATAAATGTGCCTGTGAATGAGTGTGTGAATAAGGGAATGTGTGAACAAACCAGGCTGTGTGTGAGGGTGAGTGAGAGGGTGAGTGAGAGTGAAAGGGAGAATGTGTGAGTGTGAGTGAGAGGGTGAGTGAGATTGCACTGCATAGAGTCTATGAGAGTGAGTGGGTGAGTGAGAGGGTGATTGAAAGTGTAAATGTGTAAATGAGAAGGTAAGTGAGAGCGTGAGGGTGAGTGAGAGTGTGAGTCTGAGTGAGAGGGTAAGTGTGAGTGTGTGAGTGTGAGTGAGAGGGTGAGTGTGTGAGTGTGAGTGTAAGTGTGAGTGTGTGAGTGAGAGGGTAAGTGTGAGTGTGTGAGTGTGAGTGAGAGGGTGAGTGTGTGAGTGTGAGGGTAAGTGTGAGTGTGTGAGTGTGAGTGTGTGAGTGTGAGGGTAAGTGTGAGTGTTTGAGTGTGAGTGAGAGGGTAAGTGTGAGTGTGTGAGTGTGAGTGAGAGGGTAAGTGTGAGTGTGTGAGTGTGAGTGAGAGGGTGAGTGTGAGTGAGAGGGTGAGTGAGAGGGTGAGTGAGCGTGAAAGGGAGAGTGTGAGTGAGAATTTGAGTGACAGTGTGTGAGGGTGAGTGAGAGGGTGATTGAAAGTGTAAATGTGTGAATGAGAAGGTAAGTGAGAGTGTGAGTGTGAGTGTGTGGGTGTGAGGATTGAGAGTTTGTGAGTGAGAGTGTGAGGGTAAATGAGATTGAGAGTGGGAGTGAGTGGGAGAGTGTGTGAGGGTGAGGGTGAGTGAGAGTGTGTGAGGTTGAGTGAGAGTGTGAGAGGGTGAGTGTGAGTGAGTGGGAGAGTGTGTGAGATTGAGTGAGAGGGTGAGTGTGAGTGAGATTGAGAGTGTGTGAGTGAGAGGGTGAGTGAGAGGGTGAGTGTGAGTGAGAGAGTGAGTGTGAGTGAGTGTGAGAGTGTGTGACGGTGAGTGAGTGGGAGAGTGTGTGAGTGAGTGTGAGTGAGAGAGTGAGTGTGAGTGAGAGGGTGAGTGTGAGTGAGAGAGTGAGTGTGAGTGAGAGAGTGAGTGTGAGTGAGTGGGAGAGTGTGTGAGGGTGAGTGTGAGTGAGTGGGAGAGTGTGAGTGAGTGGGAGAGTGTGTGAGGGTGAGTAAGAGTGTGTGAGTGAGAGTGTGAGGGTGAGTGTGAGTGAGTGGGAGAGTGTGTGAGGGTGAGGGTGAGTGAGAGAGTGAGAGTGTGTGAGTGAGAGAGTGAGTGTGAGTGAGAGGGTGAGTGTGAGTGAGTGGGAGAGTGTGTGAGGGTGAGTGAGAGTGTGTGAGGGTGAGTGTGAGTGAGAGAGTGAGAGTAGGTGTGAGTGAGTGGGAGAGTGTGTGTGATTGATGAATATGCAGTTAAGGCTGAGCTAAAGGCTACAGTGACCTTTTATAAACATGGCCCCAGTTCACCACTGATTATTCAACATTTTGGGGTTTTTAATTTTCTTTTTTCGCTTTTTTTCCCATGGAGAAGTGCACCATATGCAAATGCTAACACCGCCGAGACCAATTACTGTATATGCCAAGCCTATTTTGGAGCGAATGACAGTTATTGAGCACTCTGTTGGGACGTTCCTTTTTATGAGAATCTTCACCTCGGTGATTGAAAACCAAATTGGATTCCAAGGTTTTACTCGCTATTGTCCTCCAGCGTCCGTAAAATACGCTCATGACTCAAAGAAAACAAAAGGTGCAAACTGTGAGGCAGAAATGAATCTGATTACATTGTACAAAATTACACCGTGAACGCCGTTCCGTTGCCTCGCATCGCCTTCTCGCACAGACTCATCTGAAGTTATAGTGGATCTTAGAGCGAGAGCGGCAGAACAATGACGCGGAACAGCGATGCTAAAATCTTCCCCTTTCACAGAAGTGCATGCTGTTGGGATTACTTATGAGTCGCGGACCGGAGAATGATAACGTCAGTATGGAGAAATCAATGTGAGCTGAACAAAGGGATGGAAAAGGGAAATTTAAAGAACAAGGGGACAAATACAGTGACAAAATCAGTGTTTATTACGGAGGTTATTAGCTGATTAGTTTTATTAGTCTTGGGCTACATCGGGATGCCAATAACCAACTTTGAACTTGAGTTCAACTGGACTGATATAAACACTGGAGGGTGTGAATTCATTCATATCTGTGTATCTATGTATCTTTATATCTATCTACACTGCACGAACAATAATAAAAAAAATAATCAGTTGTTGTAGAAGGTCTCACCAGCTTCTTTTTCCCTCTCTAGTGAAGTTACAAATACAAAAAAACACAGCTTGTCATGTTACAACTGTTACGATGCTCTGACACTGGAGACTCCTTCCTTCTGTATTTGGTTTGCAACCATCTGTTTAGAGAAAACATCTTTGTTTACGGGGAGCATCCAGTATGGAAGTCCCTGTAGTTAAGACTTTAAGGTCATGATCGATGTCATCATGAGAACAGTATACCAAGACATGTGTGAAGCTAACTTTGGTATATTTTTAAATCACAATTATTTGGCAGTTGTCCTTACAGTACACACTAAATTTGCACTACAATGGTAAAATAAATCAATGTCTATAGAATACGTAATGCTTAATTACTTTCACAGCTGCTCAAAGTCCAGTGCAATTCCACTGTAGTGGATCGGATCATCAATTTTCCAACTTTTATGCTTAAAATAGACACTAAATCTCCACTAATCCTCCTGGTTGTCTAAAGTCTTGAAACTAGTCAGCTTTTTGGATTCAACGATGCGTTTTGCACAAACAAAGCAGGATTAAACAAAGCAGAAAAAAATGTCTCTATAGGTAAAAAAAAAAAAAAAAAGAGGAAGAACTGAACTTTTTTTGGCAGCATCAAAGCAGCACAAGCCAACACCCATCCATCCTGTGACCTTGTAGATGAACAGCATCTTCTAGACACACCTGTTCTGCTTTCTCTCCCAATTTCCATCTCTAAGTCCGTCTCTCTCTCTCTCTCTCTGGATATGAACAGCCCACCTGTCCCCTCTCTTTCACACACACGCATACACACTCCTCCTCTCTGTTGGTAGTGACAACCTTTACCACCAACACACCTGTTTTCGCTCTCCAGTTACGCTTCTTTCTCCAACACATCCCTCAAACATCGTTTGTTCCGTCCTTCACTCCTCCCCACATCTGTTAACTCCACACATCCGTCCTCCATGTACCCTGAGCTCCACCATAAAAAAAAAAAGTCTGCATTATAAAACATTAATAATTTATAAACCTGTACTGTTAAATAATCTCAGATTTTACACTATTGCAGCTCTGGGTAAAATATATAAATAAATTAATGAGGAAATATGAGAACTATTTAAATGACGACCCTTTATTTGGCGAAATATACTTTTATTATTATTATTATTATTATTATTATTTTAAACTATTTCTCCCCACTCGTAGATTTACAGTTTAGCAACAAAACCAGTTTTGTTTTTTAGGTCATAAACAGACATTCCACTGAGGTCTTGGATTTATTCGCTGTTCTATTTTAAAGACAGAATAGCAAAAAAAAAAAAAAAGTTTTGAGTTTTCTTCTGCTTTTTGTGTTTTATAGGTTATCTATTTACAGTGTGCAATTCCCAAACTTACAATTTCATATCTGTGCTGAAAAACATAAATGTACAAAATACTACATTTCTATTTAAAGTGTATTTCTTTGTATTGTTTCAAAATGCGTATACAAGTCTTTGGGTTAAACGTTGGCTTAAACACATTTAATTGTCTTAAAAATTTCATAAATCAATGCCATTAAAATGACTTAATGTAGAAATAATAAATTACAAGATTAAAAATTAAATCAAATTACTCTAATCTCTAGTGAACACAGAGAAATACATATACAAAAAATGTAATTGTGAAAATATTTAAATACATAGTACAAAACTGAGTTACAATGCTGACTAAACTTCCTGTATGGAGAACCTTATGGAAGCTCAGATCATAAAGAGAATGAACCTAATTTCTCCCTACGCATTACAAAAGTTGTAGTGAAGAACTTGAACAAAATTGTTAGTTAGAAAAAGATCAACTGTCATGAATATTATGGACCTAAATGTTGTGGATTAAATTTTGTAGCATTAGCTTCAAATGAAGAAGAAAAAGGGAAAAAAGGGGATAAAAACATACACTGAGGCTGATTACAACAAATTATTCACAGTAGAAATGAGAAAAGAAAAGAAAAAAAAAAAACCTTTTTAAAAAGCAATGTGAGTTCAGCAGGGAAAAGTCAAAAGCAAGACTTTGCAAAGTTCATTTAAAGGTTGATTATAAATACCTATCTGAAGGAGATTTATAGCGTGGAACAGGTAGGAGTGAGAAAGATGAGGAAGCTGAACCGGCACTTAACAAGTCGAAAAAGTCAAGGGCCAGAGCTTCGGATCAGAGCGTACAAACTTTAAATAATGTGTGCTTGAAAATAATGCTCATTAAAATCCGTTCATAATAGTAATAAGCAGAAGAAGCATGTGAAAATATTTCTAATTATAGAAATGTATAAGCTTCTTTAAATTCTTGAGATTTCTAGAAAGTGTCTAAAGATACAATAAAAAAAAATTTATTGTTTATGTAACAACCTCAGCAGCAACTGTAAGTTACTGTAAGTTACATCTACTGTACATTTGTCTCAATTTCATGATCTTGAGCATTTCACAGTTATAATACACTGTAAGCCAAATCCCAATGAGTTCCAATGTTCAAGCTTTTCCAGAAGACCAAAATGGGGAATTTGCTGTAATTGCTCTCTTTGCAATGAAACAAGGGGCTACAAGCGTCATAATTAATACCGTGTGACTGATTCACAGCTGTATCCACAGCTGTTGGTGCTCAGTTGGGAACAAAATGCAATTTACTACCAGTACAATCAAAAAAAAAAAAAAAAACTAGTGTTTTTTAATGTGGCATCTCAGCATACACATATATTATATATGCAAAGTTTAAATAAATATGCTATTGTTCAATGATCAAGCTGAAGCAGGACTTTTGATTATGCAGATTAACAGAAAACAATTATGAGAGTAAAACCTCATATTATCTCTGTATATAATCCCCTGCTACACTAAAGCACTTTACTAGTACTTGGATACCGTTCAGGCAAAAGGTTTAACAGGGTGTTTGCATATACACTGACAACTGATGCTTTCTTAAATTATTCTATTAAATCATTTTTTATAGTAATATAAAATCCAAACAAAGTCCATCTAAGTTATAGTCTGTAACACCACGAAACGTGAAAAAAAAGCCCTAGGTGGTCAATATTTATGCAAAGCAGATTAAGTCAGCTTCACTAATTTACTAATGGAGCAGGTGAACGATGTGTGTGGGTGTTTTAGGTGTTCTAGAGGAGTAAAGGTTGATCGACGTGCTGTGCTGCCTTGTGGTTTTCCACCTGTCCATCATGATGAAAGAGCGGTGGAACAGGATTACTGAAATCCTCAGTAGCTTGTCGAAGCCTCTACAGAAACCCTCAGACATCTGTTCGAGTAAATGTTTGCATCTACATTATGAAAATGAAGACATACAGACAAACAGATGATCTAACTCTTAGCTTTTTGTTTTTATTCCCAGACACACAAGGCTGAAATATTTTGCAGATTTTTTCATTTTCTCATGAACTTACAGAAAACATGTGTTGCAGAAAATCCAAAATTTAATTCTTGGTAGGTCTTAGTTGAAAATGATGCAAAAAATGATGTCATTACACTCTTGGAAAAAAATGTGTATTTCTTAGAAACTACCACATCTGGATGCTTCCTCACTGATTCAAATCAGCTAATCTGCCATTGTAGTCCAGTTATTTTGAGTTCAACTACCCTCAGCGACTATGAGTTTAATCTTTTTACATTACCTCCAATTGTTACAATGGTTAAACCACCAACTGCTAGCGATGCCAATGGGGATCAACCTTTGCATCACATGATCGATGTAGTAGCACTTTAGTCTTTTCTGTCCAGACCACAATATCTAGTATAGAAAAATAAATAATCTAGTATATAAAAATGAATAAATAAATAAATTAATTAATAAATACATTTAAAAAAAGACCATAAGCTGAAGCTGAAGGTCATCGTTAAACAACAGCATGAAAGGAATAAACATAGCTGAACTCCTAGAAGTTTATTAATCACCATTAAGAGAATAAAACAACTACATTCAATATGGAATATTTTTTAACATCAGCCACACTTCAAAGTGTGAAGAAACACAATAATCTCTAGAAATAGTCAGGTTTTGTGCTTTTTTCCACTCACTTTGTGTTCAAGGTCTTTTAACAGCATCAGCAGCAGGAGGCTCGCCATTTCCACGCTTCAAACACTGCCCTATTTTTAACTAATCAACTGGCTGACACAAGATACTGTATGATGTGATCGGTCACAGTAGACAGTCGAGATACCATAAATGCTGATCAAGCAGTGCATTAAAGAATACACTACGGTTTGATCTGGCAAAACAATATGAATAACCAACACCCAGTCTAAGAATAACATACATTTTAAATAACAAATTAAAAAAAAATTTTTTTTTAAAGAGATACGTAGATAGTCAGAGGTGGGTAGACCCTAGTCAGAGGTGAGTGAATGCTAGTCAGCAGTGGGTAGACGTTAGTCAATGGTGAGCAAATGCTAGTCATAGGTGAGTAAACTCTAGTCTGAGGTGGGTAAACGCTAGTCAGTGGTGAGTAAACGCTAGTCAGTGGTGAGTAAATGCTAGTCAGTGGTGAGTAAACGCTAGTCAGTGGTGGGTAAATGCAGGTCAGAGTTGAGTAAACATAATCAGAGGAGAAGAAACGCTAGTCAGAGGTAAGTAAACAATAGTCAGAGGTGAGTAAATGCTAGTCAGCCGTGGGTAGACGTTAGTCAATGGTGAGTAAATGCTAGTCAGAGGTGAGTAAACTCTAGTCTAAGGTGGGTAAATGCTAGTCAGAGGTGAGTAAACGCTAGTCAGTGGTTGGTAAACGCTAGTCAGAGTTGAGTAAACGTAATCAGAGGAGAAGAAATGCTAATCAGAGAAGGGTAAATGCTAGTCAGGTGTGTGTAGACACTAGTCAGAGGTAAGTAAACAATAGTCAGAGGTAAGTAAATGCTAGTCAGAGGTGCTAGTCAGGAGAGAGTATATGCTAGTCAGAGGTGGGTAGATGCTAGTCAGAAGAGAGTAAATGCTAGGAAATGCTAGTCAGAGGTGGTGAGATGCTAGTCAGAGGTGAGTAAGCACTAATCAAAGGTGTGTAGACGCTGATGTAGACGCTGATTGTATTTGCGCTTACAGTAACAGTGTCCTGGTGCGATCCCAGGGTGGCACCGACAAGCAAAGTGTCATCGAATTCACTAAACACATCACACATGCTTTAATATTTCAGGTTAATTAATCATGGGTGCTATTTAGTAGTGTGATCATCATCTTCTCACAGTGTAGCAAGAACAAAAGCTTGTTTAGACCCTGACAAGTCTAATGGTTCTGTAGCGCTACACTGAGAATCGTGGTGTTCCAGCAAACAAGCAATACTACGCAGGGCTGGAGATCAGTGATTCATACAGTAAGTAATCACACCATAATACACGTCTATTTAGAGTGAGAGGGAAGCCCAAAAGATTAGCCTTACTTTATAATTATATAATTAGAATTTTAATTACAAATTTAAAAGTACAACACAATCTTGTTCAATCACAAGTTTCGAAACACTGTGTTCATTTGTTAAGGTAAGAAGGTAGACTGCAGTACACATCACGTATCTTTTTAAAAACACTTTCCAGTCACTTGATTGATAATGTATCACAGTGTACTTATTGTTTTTGCAAATGAGGTTTCTTGGCAATTACACACTCACTTCAGAAGCGTTTGTCTTTCTGTCATCTGTTTAAGCTTTGTAAAGTAAAGATAAGACTGCTGCAATTAGTCATGATTAATGTTTATCACTTATTTGTGCTTCCTGAAGAGGAAGCTCGGTTGGATCGGGACCAGTTGTTGGCACGGATAATCTGGTGAAAATGTACAAGTTGTGTAGAGTGTAGAGAGACAGTCAGTTAATGCACTGAACAACAATTCTGTCACATCTGAGCACTTTAAATACGCAAAGATTGAGGACAAACTTGTGGAATGCTTGTAAACCCTATATATATTATTTATTTATTTTATTTTTTTGAAAGAAAGAAATACAATTACAGAATTGTCCAAATTACTTTAAAATAAGGAATTCTGAACAATTTTTGTTCCCCTATATTCCATGACAAAATTTATTAAGTGAAGGTACTAAAAAATTACTGAAATTATGGGATTGAAAAAAAAAAAAACGTTTCATTATTTATATAATCAGATTAAAAAACATACTATGAATGATATAAAAATGCATTCTGCACTAAAATACTTTATGATTTCAAAAATAAATTATGAAATTAGACAATAATGATGTACAACTTTATTTATTTATTATTTACATAAAAAAACAAATTTTAGACAAATTAAAGCAGAAAATTATGACATTCCAAAAGGTTTACATACTTTTGCATGCCACTGTATTTATTTGTTTGTTTTTGCTTGTTTATAAACAAAAATTACTTTCCTAAAAAGATTAAATCCAATATTAATTTTTACTATTAAATTTTATAAATAGTAAAATATATA
>JAQMYG010000012.1:34975967-34986084 GCA_030014215.1 Clariallabes teugelsi
CTGCTGTTGGATTTGAGTGTGAGCTCGGAGTAAAACTCGCAACCACACACACACACACACACACACACACACACACACACACATGAAAAGAGACAGACAAGAACAGAGAGAGAGAGAGACAGACAGAGAGAAATGCACACAGTGAGACAGACAGGAATAAACAGAGAGCGAGACAGACAGACAGAAACACACAGAGAGAAAGACAGAAACAAAGTCTCCTCATACATCTGTCCATCTTTCTCCTGTCCATCTCTCTCTCTCTCTCTCTCTCTCTCTCTCTCTCGGTTCCATGTGTTGCGTGAGCTGAAGGTAAGCGGAGTGTGAACAGGGTTGTGTGTTTGCAGATGGAGCGAGCCGTGATGATTCATCACTCGTGGCGTTCGTCTCCGTCTGCTGATCAGGTCTGTAAAGTTACTCATTTAAGCCTAAAATGCTAGAACTGAAATGTCAGGAGAGTTTCTCGCGCCTTCTGTTTCACTGCAGAAGAACATTAAGGGTAATAAAGATGAAACAGATCCTGTGAGTCTCAGGTTAACACAGAGGAGCTGGGAAACAATGCATGCAACTCATTTCACTATCAAAGCCAAAGTCCACTGAAACTTCTTCATTTAATTCAATAAAACACATGTAAAGTTTCCTCTTGGCTAAGCTAACTGCTTGTGAAGTCTGTAAAGCTTGTAAATGATGGTTTTATCAGAGGAAATTGACTTTTTTTTTTTACATAGTTATTGTAAAGTTTTCCGATTATCCCAGATTAAAGCAAGTAAAGTTTTTTTGTAAGTTGATGTAAAGTTTCTTCATTATGAGGGTTAAGTGTACAGTAAAGTTTCTTTTTAATCAAATTAGCAAATTGTCTGCAACGTTTTCTTTCAGCAGCTTCATCTTAAGCTTTATTTTAAAATAATTACTTGTAAAACGTATTTTTATCACTGTTAAGTTTCTGTACATTTTGTTCATTTTGAAAGTTAAGCAACTGTAAAGTTCCCTCCTTAACAGAATTAAGTGCAGGTAAAGTTTCCTTTTGATCACAGGTAAGTTCGTCTTCAAGTGTCCTGACATCACCGCTAAGTTGAGGTGAAATTTTCCTTAATATGAGGGTTAAGTTTTGTTAAGGGTTAGTGAGGGTAAGTTTTTTATAACAGACATAGAAACATGTAAAGTTTCCTAATTAACACAAGTAAAGTTTCACTTTATCTCAGGTAAAGTGGTATAAAATTTCCTTTGATCAGAACTGCTTGAAAAGTTTTATTTTATTAGAAATTTCATATAAAGTTAATTTTTTTTTTTATTACTGTTAAGTTCCTTAAGTGCACATACATTTTCCTTATTAACAGAGTTTAGTGCAAGTAATGTTTCCTTTTATCACAAGTACATTTGTGTAACATTTTCTTTCATCACTGTTAAGTTTCTTTACATTTCCTTCATTATGAGGGTCAAGTCTGTGTAAAGTTTGCTTTTTGTCAGCGGTCAGTACAAGTAAAGTTTCTTTATAACAGACACAGATGTATGTAAGTAGATTCCAGTGTTAAGAGTTAAGTGCAAGTAAAGCTTTCCTTTATCCCAGGTACGTTTGTAAAAAGTTACCTTTTATCATATCTGAATGTAAAGTTTTCTTTTATCACTGATACAGTTCCTTCATTTGATAGTTAACTGCATGTAATGTTTCCTTAACATCAAAACAGGTTCAAGTAAAGTGTCTTTACAGATATATGGTAGATACATATAAAGGTTCATCATTAACAAAATTACAAGTAAAGTTTCCTTTTTTTACATTACAGTTAAATTTGTGTAAAGTTTCCATTTCTCAGAACTGCATGTAAACTTTCCTTTTAGCACAATTGTGTGTAAACTTTCATTTGATCAGACCTGACAATAAAGTTTTTCTTCTTTTACACTCTAAGATTTCCTTTCATAAGAGAGGGATGCAGGAATTATTAATCAATTTTCTATACTTGAACTGAATTAGTTTACTTGAGTTTAGTGATTATCCTAATTTTTAATTAGCGGATATAAAGTTTTCACATAAGACTATTTGTGAGCGAAATTTGACTCTATTACATATACAGTTTTATTTGATCATGGTTAAATTGGTATAATATCTCATCTAGGTGTAAAACAAAGTAAAACTTCAAGTTACACTTGAAGTTAAACTTTCGGCTGCTCCCGTTGAGGGGTCGCACAGCAGACCATCTGATCCAAACAAACAACTTGGCACAGGTTTCACACAGAATGCCCTTCCTGACGCAACCCTCCCATTTTATCCGGGCTTGGTACTGGCAGTGAATCTAGTGGTTGGGGTTTGAACCCGGGTCTTCCACATGGCAGGTAAGAAACCTACCACTGAGCCACCAATGCCGCAGAGTTACACATGCAGGGCCTGACCATAATTAAATGTCCACTTACTTAAATGACCACTTATCAAATATTAGCTTTAATATAAGCAAGATGGGTTATTAATACTGTCATATTACTGATTTGGAAGTGAAACCATCAGAAAAAAAAAAGGGAAGCTGTTGAAAGCTGTTTAGATGATTAACAGCTCTATATCTGTAATGTACGAAACTCCCCAGGCTGTAGGTGTTTGCTTAATGAGTTCAGTAAATCATTCAAAATATCCTGCATGCAAGTATCCTGTGTGTTTCAGGTCTTTGATTTCATCTTCACAAAAAAACTGCACGGGTCGGGTTTTTTAATAGAGACTTAAAAAACGTGTTTGACTAATAATACTGGAGAGCGGGAGGGTTTTGCACTCAGGTGCTCGCCACTATACTTGAAATAGAAGAGTGCAGAGTTCTGGTCAGTACATTTATAGCATCTGAACACCTACGGTGGAGGGAAATTTTTAGAAAAGAGCCTGTGTTACACATACTTTCACAGAATTATTGCTGTTCTTGAAACCATTATAAAATATATCATAACAACTGACCGTTATGAGCAAAACCAAAACCAAAATTCCCATGAAGTTAATCATCTACAAACATCTGAGGGAAGCAAATGTGTGTACTGGTGTGGACATCAAGCAGAACTATACAGAAACAATTTCTTCACTCTGGTTTTCTCCCAGCATTCTCTCTCTCTCTCACACACACACACACTCTCACACACAAAAGAATAAGCGTCAGTCATTTCAGCAAGCTCTGAGCCCTTATGCTCCACTGAGAAAAAGAGTTTTATCTCAATCTAACCAGCAACAAAACAAATCACAGCTCACATCTCTCAGTCTGAAACCAATCACCCCAAACCACCTCCACCACCCCTCCGGCCCTCCGCCCCCTCACCCACCCTCAATCCTTCTCCTTCTCCTTTTTCCTTCTTTCTCTGTTCTTTCTCCCTTTCTGTATTAAGGTGAGAAGGGAATTATTCACGGCAGTGAGAGGCTTTACGAGGACTTGCCGACTGGCTGTGCCGTTGCGAGAAATTATATTGAAAACGGCACGTCTGAGCCAAAACGATCTCGAGTTTGTTCAACAATGCACAGACACTAAAAGAGGTCTAAGGTCAGATTAAGGTATAATGATCAAATGATGCTAGTAGACAAAAGAGCACAAACAAAAGCCGCCAGAGCAAACAGGATGGGTTTAAGGTCACGATTGGTGCTGAAGCTGAATATTAAGTTGTTTTAAAAGGGATTGAAGCGAAGAGTACTACTGTTTTTATTGTAACATAAATAAACAATAATAAAAAAAGCATAATTAGATGATAAGCTAAAACAATACCTACGTTTACACAAAACACATTTGTTAAAAGGCTTGAAAATCATTAATTTTGAAACGGGGGGCCAAGGTGGCACAGTGGTTTGCACTGTGGCCTCGCGCCTCCAGGGTTGAGGGTTCGATTCTTGTCTCGGGGTCTGTGTGCATGGAGTTTGCATGTTCTCCCCATGCTTAGTGGGTTTCCTCCCACATTCCAAAGACATTAGCAGATTGGGCTAACTGGCATTCCAAAATTCCCTGCGCCATGTGATGATTGGCACCTCATCCAGGGTGTACCCGCCTCATGCCCTAAATCTCCTGGTTTAAGCTCCAGGCCCCCTGCGACCCTGTATACGAGTATGTGAGTGTTTTTAAAACTGACTATTTAAGCTGATCATAGACACTTGGCAAGAATGTTAGTGTAGAAAATTATGGGCAAAAATGGCAAACCTGTGACAGGATGATGGGCACCCAAGGCTCACCAACGCCCAGAGAGACCCACGGCCATTCCGTCCAGTCTGATCCCACAGAAAAGCCAATGCAGAGCACCAGAACACCCAGTGCATCACAGCCTGCCTTGCAGGTGGTTCAGCAGACAAAGAGATAAGACTGCCGACCCGGCCTCCAAACTCCCCAGATCACAATTTCATCAAACAGCCAAGGGATGCACTGGTGCAACAAGTCTAAACCACAAAGGATCCATCCTGCAACCCACAGCACCCAAAGAGGCCCTGAGTGGTGGGTTTAAATGTTGATAATTTTAATGTTAAGGCTGATCTCCATATATATATATAATACCAAATTACTGTTAAACTGCAAGTCACACGGATGCAAACCAATGTTTAACCCCCATAATAAGAAAGAAAAACAATAGAAAAGAGAGGGAAAAAAACTGTACACTAATGTACTGTATTATGTCCCACTTTTACTATGTACTGTACATTTTTTTCAAAAAGTGGTGTATGCCTGGTTCAAGTTTACTTCATCACACTGAGCAATAATGTTGTGGCTATAATTTTTTTTTTTTTTAATTAATTAAAAAGAAATGCTCTTTAGTGTGTATTAATCAAGTGCAAATAAATACTGAAGTTTTCTTAGTGAAAGCTAAAAACAACAGGACCATGAGCCAGAAAGTGGTGGTTCAACATTTAAGCCTCTGGGTTACTGCTCTGATGGCCAGGGGTACAAGATCCAGCACTGCTGAGCCGCCACTGAGGCTCCCGCTAAGTCCCTTAACTCCGTCGGCTCCTGCGGGGATACTGTATCATCACTGACCCTGCTTCCCAGCAATCTGGTTCTGTGAAAGAATTTCACTGTGTGGTAATAAATGTATTCGACATAAGGTACAATTATATAATCAATTTAAAAGACTGAGCTTCAAAACATAAATTAAATGATTTAAGTCTATTTGCCAGGGTTTACAACATTGGTTGTACTTTTACCAGTCTCAATTTTTTTTAACTTATTAATTAATTAAATCAACTTCACGGTGGTTTAGTAGTTGGCACCGTCGCCTTGCACTTCCAGGGTCCGGGTTTGATTCGGGTCCACCTTGGGTCTGTGTGAATGGAGTTTCCATGTTCTCCCCGTGCTTGGTGGGTTTCCTCCGGGTAATCCGGTTTCCTCCCACAGATTAGGCTAATTGGCGTTCCGAAATTGCCCGCAGTTTCTGAATGAGTATGTGAGTGTGTGTGCCCTGTGACGGATTGGCACCCCATCCAGGGTGTAACCCCACGTTGTTCCCTAAGTCTCCTTACACAAAACCGTATTAAATTTGTAACATTGTTTTTCATGTTAACTAACAACACATTTTAAAATAAATATTCTAATGTGGCACACCATGCACAAGTCCTTGTTAATGAATTGTTACCATAGAAACGATAATACCATGTTCGGAGTCCTGCGAGAGCTCAAGTGATCACTAGATAAAATGCCACGTTGATAAGGACAGGATTGTACTGGAAACGGTGCCACAGCTGGCTGGTGTGAAAATGGGATTAAGAAGCAATAAAACTCCAGCTCATGCCAGGTTAAGGGTTTTTATTGCTCTCCAAACCTGAACCCTTTACTTCCAGTCAGCTAATAAACGTCTTAGCAGTCAGGATAAATTAAATGATGAATTTGCGCAACGCCTCGAACTAGGTCCTCGATTCAGTTTCTATGAGAACGTTCTCACATTCTCATTGTCCAACCCAGCTCTCGCGTTCGTGATTCACGCCGTCTTGTCCACAGTGGTGTCCTTTTTTTATATTTAAATTTACATTTTTTGTAACCTGCAGACGTTATAGTATAACCTAGAAATAAAAAGCTAGTAGCTCGTCATGATAAATGCCGCATGTTTGTCAGAGATTTGCTCCCTTCGCTCCCCGTCAGCGGCACTAATGATCAGCCAGGTGTGGTGTCGGGTGAGTAAGCACTTGTTAAATTTGGCTCGGCTGCCGTGTGATGGAAGGCTGAGAATGTCGGTGAGGCTGTCCTACACAGCGGCTAATCAGCCGTTAGCACTGAGATGCACTCCTTTTCATTTGGCTGTTGGCTTGTCTCACCGAGTGTGTCCAATTAAAGTTAATGGAGTGGAGGTAGGGCTTTTATGGACCCTTTCATACAGAGCGGTACATTTGAAAAGAGAAGCCAGAGGCCACGGCATGGACACGCCAAGCCCTTTTTCAGTTCTTTAAATGATTCTCATGGAAGCGAAATATAAGGAGACGTGATTAATATGAAGTTTTGTTATCGTCAAAAGAAAGTTCGTGATTCATTTTTGGTCTTTTTGACTGGTGCACACACTGGACACTCATTCCATAAGATAAAAATATCACTCTTTCCTCTTCGTTTAAACTCGTTTGTTCATTTGGATTGTCCAGTTAAAAATTTAGCTTTGATCAAGCAGTTACTGTAGAAATGATAACCATCCATTAATCATCCATGGTCCCTAGATGGATGGATATAAACCAGCCACACTTTTGACCAATCAGAATCGAGAATTCAACAGCGCTGTGGTATTTTAAAATATATATATATATATATATATATCACTTAGGTCAACGAGTCTAAAAATGGCAGTAGAAGCTAAAGGGTTATGATTTTATTCTTAGGCACTAAAGCCGTACGAGCTCCCACATTCTGCCTGGGGAAACTGTACACTACCAGAAATGAAAATAAAATGCCAAGAGAAGTGCGGAGATATACTGACATGCATAAAAAAAAAAAAAAAAAGGCAACAGCTGCAGAATGCCACTGAACAGATCACAAATCAAGGCTTTTATGAGCATTAGTCGGGCCTGAAATGCATCACTCCGCTCTCCCACACGGATCCATATTTTATCAAGAAGTGACGACGTACTCAAGAGGGTTTCAGCAACGAGAAATCAAATACATGTATAACTCCTCACGCAGCTTCTTCTTCTTCTTCTTCTTCTTTTTTTAAATGCAACAGCTGCCATCTTATCAGTCACAGATCCTGACATGAGCAATCTCTCCCTTTCTTTTTTTTCCAGTGGAGTGTTTTTAGCTGTCAGTAGGAGAATGTGCTGTTAACCCAGGCCTCCGTGATTCATGGGGAAGAGATTTGCTCGACATAATCCTGGGACTTCAGAGCATCTGATTGGATGATACGACTGAGCTCCCGATGAAACCTTGACCTGTTCGGATCAATCCGGTTTCAGAAACCAGGTTCGGTCCAGAGGGACGACCATGTCACGTTCTAAAAAGACTCACTCTTACTGCATGTTCAATGTGGTCACACTTCCATTCGTCATTTAACTTCTTTGCTTTATTGGTTTTCCAACATTTTTGTGTGCGCCTATGTGTGGTGTGTATGTGTGTGTGTGTGTGTGTATTTTCCAGCTTTAACACATCTGATTAAACTCATCAGCTAATTATCAAGCCCCTTCGTGAGTTAAGACAGGTGTGACAGAGCGCAAAGAACAACAAACAGCACAATGCTGGAAATTTGCACCTGTGGGTTAAAAACAAGTTGTGTTTTTTTTCCCTTTTCTTTTTAATACCCCTTCGCTCATCTCACCTGTCATGTCAAACAGTACGTTCATCTCTATTTTCAGTTTCATGTCACGCCCTATTTTAGGCAACCTTCTCAAACTTCTTTTTGTTTTTTTCTCATCAGCATCGGGTGTGTTTACTTTCCGCACATTTCTGTCAAACCGAATATCGTCAGTCTGATCCTCCACATTCCAAATGACCTGCTTACATCTACACTGAAATTACTGACGAGCACTAGTCCTGCCAGACCTTATTAAGCAGCTAATTTTGGTTTAGCGCATGGGTCATCAACTGCCAAAACGAAGACGCATATCAAGTAGTATTTTTTTACTATTTTTTAATGGAATTGAGCCAATCAGAAAAGTAGTTTAGTGACTCCAGTCTAGACTCGGCATGGCGTGAATAATCGCATGTGTTCATGTAAATGACAGAGCTGAAGGCGGATGTGAGTTTCGTTTCCATTCTCTGGTGCAATTAGTAAAAACATGGTTTGTTAGGAAAAAATACCTTTCTTGTGTCCTAACAAGTCAAACATCACCTCCGTCTAAATAAAATGTCCTCCAAAATGTTCTTAATCAACAGGACACTAAGGAGTATAAGCTATTCATCCTGCTGTACACACAGATCATAGATCTTAGTGCTTAGAACTGTCGCCTTGCACCTCCAGGGTCCGGGTTCATATCCTGCCTCGGGGTCTGTGTGCATGTAGTTTGCATGTTCTCCCCGTCCTTGGTGGGTTTCCTCCTGGTACTCTGGTTTTCTCCCACAGTCTGAAGACATGCAGATTAGGCTAATTGGTGTCTCCAACTTGCCTGTAGTGTTTGTGTGTGATGGATTGGCACCCCATCCAGGGTGTACCCCGCCTCGTGTACCCCTAAGGCCGCCCTGACTTTGTATACAGGATAAAGTGGTACAGGCGCTATAAGAAAACTTAGGGAGCATTATGGACCAGGAACTGCACTTCCTGCAACATCACACCATCCCTTCATTGAGGTACGGTCTACTATACCATGATATTTTACACATTAACAAGCAAAGCTGATTCATTCTTAATCTGGGGACAAAATTACTGCATTTATGATTTGAATTAGACTAACAAATGTACACACACTAAACTAATGTACACCAAGCCTAACAATTGTGCTCTCTATAATTACACAGCTGTAAGCATGTACAGGTTTGCTTTCACTAAAACAAGCAGGGTTCCATCTCTCAGGCACATAAATCCGTCTGGATCGATGTCATCAATGTAACAGTATATTTTGTGTGTGTGTGTGTGTGTGTTGATATGAATGCGGACCCGCTTGTAGAGTGGGCTATTGATTCGGTTGTTGCTCTCTCGGCATGAGCACGAGCAGGCGGATAAACTAAAGAAGGAAATGTGAACAAACAGTGAAAGCCAATCCATCAGAGCTGGCAGTGCTGCCATGGGAAGACAAATGGAGGTTAAAACTGGAGTCCGACAGGAGCGTTCGAGCATCAGCTCCGTGATACACACTAACCGCACTGCGTTGCCAGTTTATTAGGTACACCTACAGTATACGGAGTGTGTACTCACTGTAGCATGGCCTTCCTCCGGGTTTTTAAACACGGTGTATACTTTGGCAGGGTGTATTAGCGCCGCGGGGTAGCCATGAGTTATAAACCGGTTAGCACCAATTTCTCAACGTCTTCACCAACAGGTGAACACATTAGAGCTAGTGGAAGACTGAAACATTTTTAAATGACCAAAGAGACGGATAGTGTTGAGTTTGGGTTACTGTATGGAGATCTTCCTGGGCTTCCTCTGAGTTCTCAGGTTTCTTCCACCTGAATAAAACCATGCACCAATGACGTGACTTGTGGTATTTGCCCGCAGGTTTTCAATATATCTGTGAATTATAGCTTGTGATGAGCTACATCACATCTCATGTTCTTGAGATTTCTGCACCTCTACCCTGACTACACTGAAGATGTACGAAGGAACGATTATCTCCAGTATATCTCACTAGTCTAAGGATGGTCCCTCTTGGACAAGTTGGGTCATTGGTTCACTACCAAGATATTGCATGTTAGTCAACACCATATAACATTCATGAAGTAGATTTGGTTGGAAACTGTCCGATACAATCCTCTTGTTAGGTATTTATTCATCGTTCATGGCGTAACTACATGAACTATTCAGAAAACCTCAGTGAGAAGACCGGCAGCCTATAAACACATCTCTAGACTGAGCACTTTTCACCTGCTGTTTATAACTTTGACCTCACGATACAGTCAATATGACGCATTTCGATAAGAGGTTTCCAGACATGGTTTATTTATTTCCACGTTAGACGGTATGATTTGAGTCATAGCACAATTATGCCAATATAGCAGGGCTTGACATTAACTTTTTTGCTCACTGGCCAATGTGGCTAGTGGATTTCCGGAGTCACTAGCCATTC
>JAQMYG010000012.1:34997552-35008002 GCA_030014215.1 Clariallabes teugelsi
GCTTGAATTACATTTTCACTTGAAATATACAACCACAATAAATTGCAGTGGCAAAAATTTCAAACATTGTAAATGCTTGAAATGTACAATAGGCAGGTGCCACACGAGTTTCCTAACATAAATAATGCTAAATGTTACCCTTAAACGCTTTCCTTACTTTTTAAAGCTTTTCCAAACTTAAATCTGTAACATCATATTTTACCCCAGGATTTCTAAAAAAAAATATGAGCAAGCGCTTATATAACCTCAGGACATTTCCAAATCTTAAATGTTTTTTATCGTTTTATGTTTAACATAAAGAAACGCTATTCAATACAATGCAGGTTCAATCTTTAACGCAGGAAAGTTAAGGCTTTACAGAAATGATTTTAGTCTATGATTTTTAATCCATGTCCTTATCAAAGCTTGTGTGTGTGTGTGTGTGTGTGTGTGTGTGTGTGTGTGTGTGTGTGTGTGAGACAGACAGGGCGACTTTGTTCTGTGATAGTCTAGTTGAATGTACTCTTCCAGCTGGGCCTTGTTTTCAGCGCTGTTATTTGGAGCGCCTCTAAACACACTGCTCGCCATCTGTTACAACACACACACACACACACACACACACACAGAGCCACACACACACAGAGCCACACACACACAATTATCTAACAATCCACTGTGTCATCAGATTTTTTAAGGGCATAATGACCTAAAAATTCAAGCAGAAATTTTACTACAGAGTATTACGACCAAAAGAGAATTAAAACCATGGTCTGTGTTCACTCAGTAGGCTTGTGCGAAACTGATTTCTACCTATATATAAATCATTATTAATAACATAATTGTGCTATTGATTGCAATTTTAAGTAACTTAGGTGATCTTTTCATTGAGCTTGAATCCAACATTTCAAAATACAAAATAGATTTTGTATCAATGTTAAACTACAGTACATTTGTTTTCCTTATACCTTTAACGCTCTGGTAGATGTTGGTCTGGTTCTTGAATGTTGAGTCACTATAGCTTATTGAAATAATGAGGTCAAGTTATCCTAATTGAGCCATCTCTACCACTTGGTTGAGGTATGCTATGCTCACCTCATGCACAAATAATATCTGTGTTGCATTTCATGTGGCTGTTTTTTTTATAGACTTTTTTTTGGATTTTGTAATATATTGATACTTTTACCATGAAACAACATCTTAACCATTTGGTAGAGGCCTATACCGTGACCTGTCAAAGATAAATAATTAAATGGATAAATAAAGAAAAGTTAAGTAATATTACACTCGAGGTCATACTGTTGTGCTGAATATCAGCACCACTGTGATGCGGCTATAAAAATGACGGAGCAGCCTGTATACTGAAAGCATCACAGCATGGCTGATATCCAGTACAACAGCACAACCTCGTGCATGATATTTCTTTTATAGAACAGTTCCTTAAACACCATTTATTATTAACAGATTATGATTTATTTGTTTATTTAACCAGTCATTTTGGTCCATCAACACATATCCATCCACAACGTAAAGAAATTGACTTTCATAAATGTGTTCTGTTATTCTGCATCATCAAAAGTCCCATTTTGACTTAAACATCCATAGTACAGTAGGTACGATATCATGGGACGTAATGGGAATATATTTCCTCTGATTCCACTTTAGAATATCAGTTACATTAACTTCCAGGTTCTGGGATTGAATCTCAAAGAGCGTTAAATAGAAAGCTAGTGCGCTATGTAGGATGTACAGTCACTTGTTCCGCACACCAAATAGTGCTCTTCATCAGGGGTTGTAGAGGCATTAGGAATTCATTCTTGTGTTAGGCAGTAGTTAGCTTGCATTAGCCCCAAACAGAACAACACACAGGGTTCAGAGACAATCTGACATGACTTAGAAACGAATAACTAATGAAAACAAAGTGCTGTTTGTGATCACATAACATTATCAAATGTGTTTTCTTGGGTTTTTCGCAGGCAGCTTGCTCTCACCTCTTTCCAGTACTGCGGACCGCACTGACCTACTTTCACTCACGCTGGCGACTGATAATCAGTGTAATTATAGATTGTTAGTTGTGATAGATAGAGTTTAATGTCCCAGTGCTGTTATGCTCTATATCAGATTACTTGGTAATAACTAAATGTTGTATAGTGCTAGTTATAACTGCTAAAAAGAAAATATTTTCCATTGCTTTTTCGCATGTTTCTCGCTAGGTACTGTGGAGCATACTTTGGTAGCTACAAACAAATTGTGTTTGTCTTTACAAAGAAAATCATACAGTACCTCAAATTTTAACATATGGAGGAGCCCAAAAATGTATACACACTTTAGCAGTTGCTACAGTATCTATGCCCTTTTTTAAAACTCGAATTGAATTATGGTAGCAATGTGTAGTATTATGTTTCCTCTTCTTCTTATGATCTCAGTAGTCGTAGCGTTGTTGATGCTATCATGTGACTTTTAGAAAAGAGGCATATATTTTTTAGGTGTAAGTGTGTATACATTTTTTGAGCCCCTCTGTATATGTAAGTAAATATTATTCATGTCTAATATACAGTATTTTAAAAAATACTTACATGACAATAATGTTTTTGTAAAAAGCTGCTAATCTACTAAACAATCGATGCACGTGTCACATACACTTCTCATAGTAGCTTTTTGTCCATTATTTCTTTTCCACCTTTGAAGAACACAGGATTGATAGAAATGTGCTTTTGTGGCTGGAATGTCTTGAAGCTTCTTCCTTTAAATTACAGAGGGGATATAGGAGTGATCAAATGTGACCAGCTTCACTTCAACCTGCTGCATTGTATTCTTTGCTAACTCAGTTCCAGCAGTCCATGGGAAACTTGGAAAAAGTCCACAGCTTGTCACCAATATGCATTTAGGCAAATAGGCAAAAACATTTACTAGGTAAGTCTAAGTGGTTAGAAGTCATTGATTAGTTTGTTTAGTACCAGTTGCAACTCACAGGATTGTAGTAGTAATGCAACTAATCTGATACATTACTAAATACTGTTCTGTAGTAACAATGTACAAAGGGACTTGTGTGATGGATCTTCCACAGAATAATGTGTAATCTTTGATGTGGGGTTTCCTGTAAGTGTAAGAAAGTAAAGCTGTAACTGTCAAGTTCCTCTGTGACCTGGCAAAGGTTGCTTCTCAAAGGTTCATAAAACTGAAAGACATTTACAAAAGACTTCAAGCACAGTATGGTGATGAGACTTTTAGCTGCAGTAAAACATTTGAACGGTACAAACATTTTAAAGACGATGATGGCGATCCCGGCCGAGTTGGCTCGGAGCCCACTGCGTCGTTCACGGGAACGTTCAACAAATGGAGCACCCGATCCCTGAAAAGCAACAGATAACTTCAACTTCACCAACTTGCAGAAGAGACACATCTGTCTGGAAGAACTGTACACACAATCCTTCACCAACACAACTTGTACATAATAGGAACACAGCTGGAAGTCAGGTGAAACAGGCAGTCCAATCATAGCCCTGGTAGACTAGAAATCGTTCTACCTTGATGATGTCCAAGCACTAGTGAGACACTGGGATAAGTGCATTAGTGTAGCAGGATATTATATAGAGAAATGTACTTTTATATAATTTATCAAGGCAAGATGCACAATTTAATTTCAGTGAAATTTCAGTATTTGCTATTCTTAGTAGTTTTTAACACTTTAACCTGTACGAAATATTGCTGCTTCGCACTAAATCAAATCTAATCAACCGTCTATAACTACAGTATGATTCATGGTTCAACTAGTCAGAAGGTTCAAATCCTGGCCACCCCAAAACTACCCCATTCAGTACCTGAGCAAGATCCCTTCCTTTTAACTGGTTTCCTTAGATTCAATTTGAATAAAAACATCACTGAATGTCAACTTTATAAGAATATCAAGCTTGCATTTGATTTTATTAAAGTGATAGATTTGCTTAAAAGGTGAGCAAAACATAAAGGTTTGAGTCTTTCTCAAATCTAAAACCCTTCAAATATTCAGGCGATGTTGTCAGTAAAATCTCTTGACCCTTGAGCTGCCGTACACGTGTGAGCCACAGAGAGTGGCGAGTGCCCTGGCATGCCGGAGTGCACAGCTTACTCAATAAAAACAGACCTGTATCAAACGAGTACCTTCATCCATCCATTCCTCCCTCTGGCTATCACTCAATCACTCTATTGCTTTTCTCACTCCATCACTGTATTATTGAATCCATATTCAGGTCCCGGAGAGGGTCGCGCTCTGAGGCGGTACTGTCGGATAAATCAATCCTTTTTTTTCTCTCTCTCACACTCTCATTGCTTTTCTTCTCCTTTTTTCTCCTGCACAAAGTAGAAAGCACAACTAAAGACATCTTAATGTTTTTTTTCCCCAGTAAAATTCAAATGAAGGAAATTCATACATGATGTGGAAAAACAGGAGTAGGAGTACCTCAGGGTCGTATTATAGAGCCAAGGCCAGAGTGTAGCTTTTCTTGATTTGCTCATAAATAGAGCCAGAGCACAATCTGGGCAATCACACACCTTACAAAGTGATTCACTGCTGAGAGTTTAGAGGCCAACACGGCTCCACCTTCTGCGCTGATTTCACCTCATACATTTTCGAACACATCTCATAATAAGAGGTCGCTGCCTCAACATCGCCACGTACTCAGGGTGTTAGGGTTTGAAACTTTCTCAGGGTGATAGCCTAGTCTGAAAATATCACAGTAATCAAGTGGAAGGAAATGATTATGATTATAAAGTATTTATGCATAAGTCTCTTTGCACTTTAACTTTTTAGAGTTATACAAGTGATTTTCGAACACAAATTTAGAAATGATATGTGCACATGTCCTACTGTATACAGCTACAAGCTACCACAATGGTTGAATTATGAATGAAGTAAACAAGTCAGAGGTGCCGATTTCACTCAAATAATGATGAAAAAGATGAGCAAACCGGTGTAAAAGTGCTTTTCAAGTTAAGTGCACTCAGAAGTGCAATGTTAAGACTGTGCTTACATGCTGACAGGTCCTCTGAAGGTCAAATGAAATGAAAGCAAAGAAAAATAAAATGAAGTCTGTCTCTTGCTGATCGATGGCGAGTCATGGTAAATATCAGCTGCGATGTAATGAATGCAGAGCTCATTCTGGCCGGTTCACGTTTCCAGCCCGAAAATTTGCAGAAAGTCGGAATTGATGTTGCAGTAAATCAAGTTTTTTTTTTTTTTTTTTGGTTAAAATGAATGCCCAGCTCCTGAAAGCAGACAGCCTACGCAGCTGGAGATATATCAAACTGAAATGTGGTGACGCTTCCAAATGCTTACCACGCTTCTTCTGGATGCTTTTTCATAATTAGGGTTAGTGGAAACAATTAATTTGGCCATGGTTATAGATCTGTATTATGTCTTGTGTAGCTCATGGCTCTAAATTGATTTCTGCTGCCAGTTTATTATTTTTTTCTTTAAACAATCCCTCCACATACTAACGAACACACCTGATCTCCAGTCAGACACCGCCATCCTGAATTTAGACTCAAAATTTGTCTCGTCACTGCTGCTACATTGTGAATTTATTTCTGTAATCAGGAATCTGATTAAACTGAGGTCTGTTGAAAAACTGGTGTCCAAGCACCCATAATGAACTTGGAATCATAGGCTGTGTGAAAAGAACTAGACAAACACTCCATGATGTCACCCTTAGGTTTTCTGAAGAGCAGTTTTGAAGCTGTGGGAGCCCTGTTTGTCACGATCTCGGCAGGGCTGACGCCATCTAAAGCTTTGTTAATCCATAAATGGGAAGAACTGGGGTTGGCTGTTAGTTGGAAGACGCCTACATATTTCAGTTGCCAAAAGCTAGCTTACTTAGCTTTATCTTAGCTAAAATACTAAGGTGGCTAAGATATGTTATATTATATTATAATACATTGCATCTTGCCATTTCAACTCCTACATTTTTTTGTGGTAAGTTAAACTTTCCACAAAAATTCCACTTAGCTGGTTAGCTAAAGTGCAGACAGCTAGGGATTCAATACATGCCAATCAAATCAGCCTTGCCCTTAATTATGTCATGAATAGGAAATCTAGCAATGGAGACCAATGTTTTTTTGTACCAGGCTGTAAACATGTTTTATTTCTGTCGTACAGTTGGACATTTTAACATGGAGGTCTATGGGGATTGACTCACTTTTGGAGCTAGTGGACATTTAAGGTATTACATGTTTTGGCACTTCCACACTGGACTTGTTTTTTTTTTTTTTTTTAAACTGGAGGTTGTCCCTAATATGCATTTCTAACTATTGAGGAAAAAACACTAATCTCATGCAAATATTTTTGCCAAATTACAGCATCAACCCCTTCAACCCCTTACTCCACCCTGTCTTTTTTTCGACTAGGTAGATGTGTGTGTATTGTGTGAACGCTGACACTGGAGACTCCTTCCGCAAATTTTAAAAGTCACCAGATTCACAATCACATCTTGTTTTTTAAATAAATTTTATTATTAGGTTTAGCTTCCATGGTACAACCCTCTTGTTAATGGACTGTTATTACAGAAATCATAATGTATTAGAATAAGTGCTTTAATATAATCTCGTAATTAGGAGCTGCATTAGTGTTAGAGCTGCTGTTATAGAAAATTAATCAACACCTGAACAATCGGGTTTAAGAATTCAATAACTCTGTCATATAAATCATCATAAAAGATGATAATGTTTGGGTGTTTGCAAGAGTGAGAGAGAAGGTGGGGGGGGTTAGACAGGTGGATGGATATTAAATGACAGTGTGAACAGAATGGAAGGGTTATTCACGCGGATGTCACCTTTCATAAACACAGCCATAAAAATGACTGACCTGCCAGATGCAGTCACAAATCAAAGCTGTGACCTTGTTTGCTTGACGCTACATAGACACGGCGCTCACACACACACACACTTTACATCTATTTTATGCACAACCAGGCATCCAACGTCAGACAGTGTTTCCATGTATCTCATATATCACCAATGCTAAGAAAAAGGATGCACACGAAATCAAGACTCCATCTAGACAATAATCTCAGCTTCTCCTTAAATGCTTCTTTATCTTCCCGGTTTGTTTGCACCAATTTGCAATGTTCTAGCAACATCCAGTAATTTCCATAACCGTAGCTGTCCTCAGCTGCATGTCAGTTACTGATTTGCAAAGATTCGTCCTAGAGCAAGCCGGTCACGGCTTCGCTTCATTCTGCACAAAACACCTATCTGAGAAATACGAAGACACATCTGTGTCACTGTGGATCCGCAATCATTAAAGGCACGGACAGTTATAAACGGCCTGAGAGAAAGAGAAATGATAATGTACCACAGTAGCGGTGCAAAATCAGGAAAATATCATTTAAAATTACTTGAAGATACAATAGATCTATGATCTGTCTTACTAACCAGTCAGCAAAAACGTTGCATTTAAAAATAAACGTAAAAACAGAGAAAATACGATACAAATTTAAACACTAATAATATTACTACTAATATCATCACTGAAGTCAATTTTAACAGGTTAGGTAACCCCGCCCACATTTGTATATTAAGAATAATTCTGTCTACATTTGTAGTTAACCCCGCCCACATGTTCAGGTAACATCTTAGAGATAGGAATAAGTCTGGTACAAATAAGACTTATAGGTAACATATTTAGAGATAAAAATGTCTGTCTTACAGGTAATCCCGCCCACATTTACAAGTAGAAATTATTTTGTCTACATTTATTGGCAACCCCGCCCACATTTTCAGGTAAGACTAAATCTGCCTACATTTATATGCAACTCCGCCCACATTTACAATTAGGAATAAGTTTGCCTACAGTAGGAATAAGTCTCTCTACATTTAAAGATAACCCCGCCCACATTTACAGGTAAACATGTATGCCTACACTTACAGGTAAGCCCGCCCACACTTACACGTAGGAATAAGTTTGCCTACATTCACAGGTAACCCTGCCCACATTTTCAGGTAAGACTAACTCTGCCTACATTTATATGTAACCTCGCCCACATTCAGAAGTAGGAATAAGTCTGGACTGGACTACATTTATACGTCACCCCGCCCACATTTACAGGTAAAAATGTCTGTCTACACTTACATGTAACCACTCCTAAATTTACAGATAAGAATATGTCTCTCTACATTTATTGGTAACCCCATCCAGATTTACAGATAAAAATAAGTCTGCCAACATTTTAAGGTAACCATGCCCACATTAGACAAGTAGTGGACTTCCCACATATGCACGTACACCTACCTACATTTGTAGTTAAGCAAAGGCCAGCCTACATTTAAAGACAAGTGTAGACCCACCAAGGACTACAAGTAAGCCGGCCCACATTTATTGACTAAACGTATCCCTACCCAGATTAATAGGTAAGCTGCTCTCCGGCTGTGTAATGTTCAAGTAATCTCAGTCTGAAAGCTGGTTTGGAGTAAATGTTTTAGTCTGGAAAGACCACACACATGGCTGCCATAGCTGTGTCCATGCTACAGACCATTTCAGAATGGACTGCAGGAGTTTCTAAAGGAAGGAGTTAACATAAGTTAAGCGATAAATTAGTCATAATCCTAACAGTTAAATAATTCCAAAACAGGACAAAAGGAATAAATATAAAATTGACTATTCTCTCCAGCGCTCCGTTGTAACAAACAGCACCCGGAACAAATGAAATGCGGCCTTTTTATCGATGCTAACTCTGCAAGACTTGTTTCCTCCGAGCCGAGAGCATAAATATGAAACCTGCTTATCTCCAGCTGAAAACGAACACATCCTGCATTCATCGCCAGTGGCAACACAACTCAAGTACAAGGTGGAAATATCAGAGGCAACCCCATGATTTATTCATATTGGAGATCAATAATGCCACAAGCAGATCATTCCTGCATTCCCCTCGTCTCCTGTGGATGTCATCAATCTTAGCTGACCAGCAGCGTTTGTATATTGCGTTTCTGGCTAAACAAAGAAAGAAGGCAACAAAAAAGGATCTTGGGATTGACTCACCTTAAGTTAGTGTTTACGAGGTGGGCTTTAGACCTAGAGAGAATGTGATATGAAACTCCCTGCTTTTAACCCAGAGTGTAATGCTAGATTCGGGTAGAAATTGTGTTTTTGGTACTGAATTTTAACTTCACTGTGATTGAAAAGAAGAAGAAGAAGAAGAAGAAGAAGAAGGAGAAAAAATATGTTTATATAAACATCGGTTTGATTGATACTGTGTCTTCAAGCATTTATGTACTTCTCCCCATCTCTAACGTACGTGTGAAATAAATATATGCCGAATAGATGCGTGCATGGTGTCATTGTGCTTACTATGGCACTGCCAAATTCCGTGTACGCACACACACAAACACACACACACACCCACACACACACACAAGAATATACAGTCCCTCCTGTGGAGTAATGTGTTAGCTGAAATGTCAATCAAGCCCAGGAGGCCACCTGCTGCAGACTGTCTAATGTGTCATTCCAGACATTTACATAAAACAATAATAATATTCACTCATTATACTGGCCCGTGTGTGTGTGTGTGCATGTGTGTATGGATGCGCGTGTCACTGAGTGTGGATTGACGGAGAGGAACGAAGAGGAAACAGACTGAGACGGAGACAGTGTGTATGCATTTGGTGTCACTGTGTGTGTGTGTGTGTGTGTGTGTGTATGCTGTAAGGTCATACAAGAGCAGGCAAGTTATTAGTGCAGAACTCAGCTGTATACACCTACACACACACACACACACACACACACAGCAATGTTAAATTACCACAGTATGTAGTCTGGTGAAAATAAAAGTGGCATTATGATTGGCATAACTGAATTTAATAACCATAAATTTAACAGCACACAATCACATTTCTGACTAAATCAAAAAACATACAATGTATTTGCTTGGATGTGAATCAGCCAGTGTGTGTGATATTGATTGTGATTTATGGTTTAAAAAATAAGGATTAACGGTGTAATCTCACACAATAAAAGACAGGAAAATGAGCCCTTTCGTTCCATTTCAGGTTTAAGGAGATTAGGAGACGGTGTGAAGTCGGGAGCTGTTCGCTAGCCGATTTTGAATCACATCAGCATGAACTGTCTGTCTGTCTGTTATCATTAATAAAAAAGGTGTCTTATTTGGCGCTGGCTTTAAAGAGAAAAATGTCAGATATTACCTCTATTCAGGAGATGAAATGATAGCGTGATCTAAGAACAGCTTTTATCCAGGCTGGGAAATCCAAGCATAGTGCGCGTGACCTGAGGGTTAAGGGCAAGCCTGGGTTAGCGCTGCTCTGCTGATTACGCTGTGGTGAGCTGAACATGCTTCTCAATATCATTAAAGGATAGTGGTGGCTCAGAGGGCTAAGGCACTGAGTTACTGATCGGAAGATCGGTGGTCCGATCCCCAGCTCCACCAGGTTGCCACTGTTGGGCCCTTGAGCAAGGCCCTTAACCCTATCTGCTCCAGGGGCGCTG
>JAQMYG010000012.1:35008102-35022533 GCA_030014215.1 Clariallabes teugelsi
TGACCCTGCGCTCTGACCCCAGTTACGCTGGGATATGCGAAGAAGGAATTTCACTGTGCTGTAATGTATACGTGACATATAAAGGCTTAACTTAACTTAACTAAAAGGACATAAGGATGAAAATGCTGCGGACATGCTGCTATGTTAGGAAGTCGTCAATGACAGAAGGGTGTGATGGAGCAGAGTTAATATGCTACCACAATGAAATTAAGTTATCTATTCTTCTTAGACTGTACCAATTTGATTGTTATTACACTATTTTGTTATGTCCAAAAATCCATTTCTGGTTGTGAAATGTACACGCAACCAGCTTATTCATGGTATCACATCAGATATAGTCGCTATAAATAGTCGCTTTTATCCTAAATAATCTTTTATCCTATTCATTAAAGGTAAGGTACAAGAATACAAGAACAAGAAACAGCAAGCTATCCCTCAGGTCACCTTTTGAAGGTTTTTAAAACTCAAGATTCCTTAATTAAATCTTCGAGGGAAATTTTTTTTTTACTAATTACTTGGTCAAGGCTCCTTAAAAGCAGGTTTTTTGTTAGTCCGAGGCTTGAAATTCATCCTGAATATGTCTGGGGTCTTAACATTTTTTACTGATTTATTGGGTTTTGAGGACATCACTTTAAACCTCCAAGTCTGTCCTGCTGTCCTATCTGTGCCTGCTCTCTGTTAATTTAGCTGGAGATATAATTATAACTGACTGTAGATATAATTATAATTATACTATTATTATACCTAAAGATTATTTTCTTTGTGAAGTAAAACCACATTTTTCCCACCCATGACTTAAATTATGTAACATTTCTGAGAAAGCCAATCAACACCTTCTGACCAAACAGATTTGAGAATGCAACAGATCTGTGGTACATACGCTGGGGCAGTGGCACAGTCGTTAGTGCTGTGGCCTTGCACCTCCAGGGTCGAGGGTTTGAGTCCTGCCTTTTTCATGTTATCCCTGTGCTTTCCTCCAGGTTCTCCAGTTTCCTCCCACAACCCAAATGCAGATTAGACTAATTGGTGTCTCCAAATTTCCAGTAGTGTGCTTGTGTCCTGTGACCCATGATGTACACTGTCTAGTGCCCTGAGTCCCCTATGATAGCCTCCAGGCCTCCTGTACCCCCCTCCTGTACCCTGTACAGGATAAGTGGTATATAGAATGAGCAAGTGAGAGTTTTGTTTACTTTTTTTTTCAAGCCTTTTCACCTGTTGTCTATAGCGAACAGACTTGTGTGATCGCTTCAGCCTGCCTACAAATTCTTCCAAAATAAGGATCCATAGCCGACAGCTGTCTGCTGATACCTTCCAAATGGGACAGGCTTCATCTCAGCGGTAAAGAAAAGAAAAAGGAAAAAAAGAAAGACAAACACACCCCAGGCTGTCTCGGCCTGAGGAGAATGCTGAATGAGTATTCAACATGTATCGAGAACTGTGCTTTATCCTCTACTATATACGCTACAACTGTAAACATAGACCAAATTAGAAACTAGTATGACGGAATATATCGCCGATGACAGATCCGAACTCGACTGAAGACCATTATTTCCAGGCCAGTAAACACACTGTGGCAGAGTGAAGGTGGTGTTTCTCCTCATGGCTCCTCATTACGGTGGTTTAAAGTGTGACTCCCACTGACACCTTACACTGTTCCTGAACACATCACAGCAGGTGGGCCTGTTCCAATCTCATCCTGTCACACACTCCCTCACGTCTCTCTCTGCTGCTCAACTGTTGCTCCGTTACCAACCCTTCTGTCCGTCCCTTTTACTCTGAAAAAGCCAACATGAACTGCGTGTTTTTGTTTACCATAATCGTACCTGTGATAAGATGATGTAATCGAGCGTACACATCCATGAAGGGATTGTAATACACACATTTTCTGGGATGGAATTACTTTTGCACAGGTGCAAACTGTGGTTCAAAATCTGACGTGGCGTGGTGGAAAATGGTTGACCGTAGGGCTTTCAAAAACGAAGAAAGAGGTTCAAAAGTGCAGCTTAAAAAATGCCGTTTGGTTGACAAATGGGTTTTAAACATAGGTTTGCGCAGATTAGGGCACTTGGTATAGAACTGTATTGGCTGTACTGGGGTTGACTGTAGCTTTAATAACATTTCGAAAAATGAAACAAAGTCCTGTTTGATTTGTTCAATTACTTTGGTGTAAGCAAAATTAATGTCCAGTGCTCTTTATGATGTAAGCATTATGAGAAGGGTTGCCAGATCTGCATGACAAAAATAAATCTCAGGATGAATCTATTCTAAATCCCTAAATGCAAAGAATTAAATTTAGATGGTGTCCTGGGGTAACTGACTTAACTTACAGGCTCTCTTTTGTGACTGTATTTCCATTCAGATGGTGTTTTTTCCTCCGTCCTTGCTAAGATACAGTACAGACCAAATTATGTACTTTTTCACCAAACTCAGTGATCGTTTCAGTCCTTTAGGCATAAGTGATGTTGAACTGCTGCATTCAGTCTTGTTGCATGCATATCTCTTACCCTCCTCAGATATTAAACCCTTCTTAAATCGAGAATTGAAAAGGGCATGCTTCTTGTGTATTTCTTGTAAACTGAAGTAAAATAGTTGCATCATGCACAAATAATTTATATATATAAAAAGAAATACAGCCTGCTAGAAATTCAGCCCTCCTGTGGTCTTTGAGATTTGAGATCTTCATCACTGAGAAGATGTGTAAAAAAAAAATGCACCTGCTTATAAACTAATCCAATCTGAACAGGACTGAAAATGTAGATACAGTACGTATGCCAAACTGGTCTAATGGCTTCATAATGGTCTCATATTACTGCAAAATCTAGTGTAGACAGATCAAAAATATCAACTTACACAGCAAAGCATTTGTTGTAAGGTTGATTTAGATTGGCAGAACAGGTGTGTAGTGGTTACCACTGTGGCCTCGCACCTCCATCTTGAGTCTGTGTTTGGAGTTTGCATGTTCTCCCTGTAGTTGTTGGGTTTTCTCTGAGCACTCAGGTTTCATCCCACTGACCAAAGATATTTTCTGTGAGTGAGTGTGTGCATCCAGTGAGTAAGTGTGTGCATGTTTGTGCCCTGTGATAAACTGGCATCCCATCCAGGGTGCACCCTGACTAGTACTCTGAGTCCCCTGGCATAGACTCCAGGCCTCGTGTAACCATGTACAGGATAAGTGCTGTAGAGAATAAGTGAGAGAGTGCTTTTGTTTCTCTGAAGGAGCATCAGTGCTTTGTAACAGTCAAGAATTTTTCCACCATGGGAAAGTCTTTAGGAAACCACTGTAGTGTAAAAGAAATGAAACACCTTAGGGCAGTAATGTTAACGCTGCTTAATCACACTGCCCCATTGTTATGTATTTTTCCTATAACAGCTTGATGCAGAGGGTTTTATTTGTTAAATACCTGAGAGCTTTGGGAGAACTTAAGAACTTGGTGTATTTTATTTAAATAATTCCTGAATACATACAGTAGAAATGAAAAACAAAACAAAACAAAAAAACAACGAACATATTAATAACCATTTATCTGTTTCAGTCTTATATCTTTAAATGAACTGACCCAAGAAAAAAAACATACATTCCATTAATCACAAACTAATTAATGCACTTTCTCACCTGCTTCTACTCCTTGCATTTTGTCATACCATACCTCTATTACAACATCACTTCATCTCTCTTCCTCTTTCTCTGCATGCACCTCCCGCTCCCTCTTTCTCGCTCTGTGATGAATCTGCAGGTCGTGAACGTCTCTAATTTAGAGTCAGCCGATACATCTTATCAGCAGGGTTCCCTTTTCTGTCTCCTTCCTTCATCCTTCCATCCGTCTCTCCTTCCTTCTCCCGCAGGCGCAAATGAACAGGAAACCGACAAAGACATCTGACAGCATTCTGAATCGGGCCTCTCATTGACTCGGAGTCGCTCGATAATGAAATCAAGCATCGACTGTGTGTGAGTGAGAGAGGGAGAAAGAGAGAGAGAGAGACTGTGTGTGTGTGTATGTGTGTGCCATGCCCAGTCTGGGCTGTCGTAGCAGAATTATGCCAGGCTCATTTTTAATCCACCCCGGCACGGCGGGAATGGGGTGTGTGTGTGTCTATGTGTGTGTGTTTAAGGAATGCTCTCTTCCTCTGGCTCTGAGCTCCTACTTAATTTAACAGAGCGCCAATTATTGACCGCACCGCCACTTTGAAATCCTTTCCAATTTATTTAAACTGTAAGTGCATGCTAGCCAAGACCTCAGGCTTTAATTTGCAGCCAAGCGGATCATATATTACTCCACTTAAACTACAGATGAGTATTCCCCTATTAGGGCACGCTTATAGCCCTCTAATACAAAACGAGGGTTATTTATGTGTTTTATTGTCCAGGGCATGGAGTAAGAAAACTCTGTCTTAATTAAAATGATCACATGATGATGACTCTATTAGGCCATTGTCTAAGAGCATCGATCAATCAGTTGACACATTTCAGAACTTTTTTTCAAGAAAATATTTTTTTTTTGCACATGAAACATTTTACGTTTGTTTTTTAGATATGTTTTGCATGAGTTATGCATGAATGTATCACATTCCTAGAGTAGTGTCTGCACAAAAAGACAGTGAGGAAGTAAAGAGGGCATTAAACAGAGAGCCTCTCAAAACAATATGCCACCACCTCCCCACTTCACTGCAGGAACGGCCAAGCAATTTGTGTCAATGCCAAAAAGTTCATCAGACTAGAGTCATTTTTTCCACGTACTTTCCAAGATTTTTGGCAATCATCATGTCATACAGTACTTCCATAAAACCTAGCGTTCTGGACTGCCAAGGATCTGGTTATCCTGCAAAGCTGCGGATCTCTCCAGTTTATTTTGGGTTAACTGTGACAATTTGTTGCTTCTCTGACTTATAGAATGTGTGTTGAAGGGGGATTGATTTAGTTATGCATTGCAATTCTTTTGTGTGGCAAATCATTAATCGCCACATTGCGACTTCAAAAGTCATATTTTTAAAATTCATATATGTTTGCATCTTGCAGTTCCCCTTTTATCCTTTTATCTATCTATCTATCTATCTATCTATCTATCTATCTATCTATCTATCTACAGTAATACTAACTCCTCCCTACTAACTAACCCCCTCTTCACCACTCTAACCCTTAACCTTTAAACATTCTTGGTGGAAGGTTCCATTTGTACCATAATTCTTTAAAAGTCCACCCTGATGCTTCTTCTTAGGTGTTTTCTCTGACAAAGGTGACTTTACACTATATTAAGATTATGTGAGGGTTGAATTGCTCATACTTGAGTTAGTATTTATGTCATTATATCTCTAAGCAGTTGAGGTTTAAGAGCCTTGCTCAAGAGCCCAAGAATGACATACGGTTGGTGCTGGGGTCCGAGCAGGTCACCTTCTGAGCAGCAGTCCAATGCCTTGTTGCTTGTGTGAGTTGGGACACTACAAAATGTGGAAATGTTCACAGGGAGTGATAAGTTATACCAGGCTATGTATACACAATTTATAGTGATATATACTTACAAAAGTTTTTGAACATCCTGTATGAATGTTTTTGTTGGAATGGGGTTCAGGTTAAACAGGTCACAAGAAGTGCGGGTAACAAATATGCAGTAAACAATCTTTTTAATATCTTGTGATGCTTAAATAGGTATTGTGAGGCAAATCTTGGCTTACAGTAATTTCAACAGATTTCCCTGCCCCTCATGAATGAAACAGTACTAAGATATATCTGGTATCTGCACATCAGTACACCAGGAACCTGGGAGGTACGGTAATCGCATTTAGGCTCCTTAGACAAGAACAGGTATTTCGATAACACAACATAGAGATGCACTCATAACAAGGCATTAACCAGACATTATGTGCACAAACCTTAAAGTAAACTGTCTGTGTTTGGAGCACAGCACAAATTCACCTCAGGATGGATCCAGAACTATCGGCAACAGTTTTCCTTGCACTAACACTCCTTAGGGAGCTGATCAAGAACATTGGTTGTTGTTCCTGCTTAATGATAGCATGCTTCAGCTCTTTCCTTTTTCCTACTTTTTTTTCGTTGCTGGTCACAAACGGTTTTAGGTAGAACTCCTTTAGGAATCTTGATGATCTAAAACAACTGTTAAGGGAAAAATAAGAGTAAAATTTTGTTGTAGTCCTGTGCTTATCTTTTATAAATTTTCCATCTATAACACAGGTCTCGTTTTTTTTTTTTTTTTGGTTGCATTCTCTCTGGTTGGGAAAGTGCTTTTACTATGATGTAAAAGAAGTCAATGATGTTGAAATAAACACAAATGTACACAAATGAGAAACATGCAATTTGAAGAGCCCAGGACAATGACGACCAACTCTTCCCATGGGGCAGTAAAAGTGAACGTACCATTCCAGTCATCTGCAATGGATTACTGAGATAGATTATGGTACTAGTAGTTTAGTGCCTACTGTATGTACAGTATGTTTGAGAAAATGTGCTTTGTAAGGTGCAACTAGAGCAATGTGTCTCAATTCAGCTGTAATCCTGATACACAATGTTGAAGCGCTCTCACTCAGTCACCCAAGGACAGGAAGCACTAAAAGAGCCTCACAAAAAATGGCGAAATTGAACAAGAGGTACATATGTTGCCTAAATTGATGCATCCGTTGTTACCACCACATACATATAATTTGCTGATCGCATGTTCCACCTTAAGGTTCCCTGCCCCTCATGACTTTCTGTGATGCAACACTCATTACCACGCAAGGTCTTTTTTTCTCCGTGACAGCTCAGGATTCATTTCATTTTACTAAACAGCTGCTTCGGATTTGTCAGCACAAGGACTGCAAACATTTATTCGCCCTGTGATGTGACACCTGGGTATCGAAACCGCATCGACCTAGGTAACCAGGCTTGGACCAGAAGCAAGGTGATAAAAGTAATAGACTTACTTTGAGTATTCTTCATTGTCCTGGTCACACCTGGCATCTTTGTGCTTCTCCCAGTCTTTCCCGTGCTTGCACGTGGTCAACAAAATCATATCTTCCCCATTATGTATGTGATACAAAGCGTTCCTGGTTTCTGAACCAATTCCAGTAAGGTACCTCTTCCCCTTGAACACCAGAAGGTATTTCCTTGCAGGTGGGACATTGTTGGATGTCAAATAACCTTTTTCACCTCCTTTCTGGGGGTGGTCTTTGGAAAAAAGAGGTATTGAAACGTCAAAATGGCGCCTGAAGTTCTGCACATCAATGCTGGCCTTGGCCAACATGGCCTGCCCTACATCAAATCCCAAATCCTCAGCATAGTCGGGCCACGTCCCAGAGTACAGGTTAAAGATCAGGTGGTTCCTGCCATCGTTCCACAGTGGAAGGTTCTGGATCTGAGTTCTAACATCCTGCACATATTGAGGCGAGAGCTTGTCTCGGTCCAGCGTGTCTACACTGAGCACAAAAAGGCACGCCTCACTTGGATCGCTGGTAAAGAACTGCGAGTCCTCGATGGCTGCCAGGACTTTCCGGTAATTTTCGGAAATTCCTGTGACCGTGCTTGTACCTGGTGGGTACACGTAGACACGGAAGGCACCCTGGCACCGGCCGAAGTCAAAGCATGTGTCCATGCGACAACGCCGACTCTTGTACATGTTGCTTTGGATCTCGCGCCGCAGAAGCACCAGCGGTCCGTACTCTTCTGGGTCTGCTTCCTCCAGATACACGTATGGGTGCTGGGTATCCTGAAGAAGGGCGTGAAAGTGCGGCTCTGCGCTGCGCGTCTGGAGCTCGGTGGTGTGTAGAGTGCAGATGTAGGCGAGCAGCATGGCGCAAGCTGCCGCCAACGCTAGCACGTATCGCTTCTTGGCCTGCATGTGGACTGGCACGGAGAAGCTCAACGCGCCACGAAGACTCTCATATTGGCGCTAGAGCATAGCACCAGCGTATGGGCCGCTGTGAGCAGATACACACACACGCACACAGATTAGCCAAAAAACAAAGATTACGTGTTGTGTTAGTAAGATGATCCACATGCATTATTCTGAATCCTGAGGGAATTTTATTTTAATTATTCTGTTTGTAACACTTTGAGACATGGACAAATGTACAGCAAATATCCCTGTGATGAATTATTATCTGTAGTGCTGGAATACATTAAGTACTTTTTATGATTTAATTTGACACATCATTAGTGATTTCCCCCTTCCTTTTGATCAAATGTTTTTTTTTTTTTTTGAAAATAATGAAAAGGATAAAGCAACAAAATATGAGCTCATGCGTGAAATAAACCTGCAAGGTGCCATATCCTGTTTGCAGTCGAGAAGTGACAGAGTAACAAAGGTGATGGAAATTGCATGAAGCGATGTGTGAAATTCTTTGAAAGTGCAAAGAAAGTTGGGAGGAAGCGGCGACAAAGGCGGCGCACCTGTTCGAGCGCACGTGACGTTAACCAACCTTCAGCTTCGGTCGAGAAGATCCATGCATCATTTAGAGCAAGATGGAGCATTTTCTTCATGGAGTCAGTCAGACTGATATTTTAGACGTGAAATATGATTCCCTGAAGGAGGAACATGGTGAGTGGAACTCGAGACATGTTCCAAAGACATTGTTTTTTTTTTTCCCCTTCAAAATGGATTTAACATCAGTTAAGCGGATATCGCTTTTCCTCTGCGTTAAATGTTCACGTGCTGAGCATCATCCTGATATTAATCCTGAAAGCGTGGGTTTTCCCAAAAGCACATCTAATCTCATGCTTTATAAACTGTTCCTGTCATCATTCTTGTCTAAAAGACCTGTCCTTTTCTTCTTCACAGATTTGGACTCTTACCTGGTTCTGTAACAGCATAAAAACATACATGAATAAACTACATTCATCAGTACTTTAAAAAAATAACTGATAACATTTTAAGGCTTTAAAGTCAGGTTCAGTCAAAGCGACGAAAATCTGGTGAAACCTGACATCCTGACAGGATAATGAAACTTCATTTAGCTCTGAGGTAAAACTTTCTTTCTCTTTTCTTTTTTTTTCCCGCCAAGATTCCTGTCAGATCCGGCGCCTCCGCGCGCTCCTCCGCCGTCTCGCGCGCGCGTCCCCCACTTCAGACAGAAAGTTTGTTTAACGGCGCAGACACACCGAGCATCCCGCGCGCATCAGGGGCCGAGCGCGCGCGCGGTCCGGTTTTAATCCAACAACAATAACAACCAAAATACACAAGTGACATGAAATGGCGTTAAAACCGCTTCATCCTTTTGCGACACGGAGTAATTTTTAGCAACCGTTTCCACGGTGATCGTCTCAGAGACATGCGCGCGCGGATGAAACCGAATCAGACTCTGAGCGCGAGCAAGCCTGCCTCAGCATCATCTGAGGAGAGACGAGCTATGGTGCGCCAATCGGGTACAACTATCGCTGTTATGGAAAGCCAAACGGATCAAAATGTCATCAAAGATTTATCAGATTATTTAAAAGGCTGTTATTTCTCTTCTCTCTCTCTCCCTGTCTCTCTTCTGCTGAGAGACTTTGTCTCTCTCAAAGTCAGTTTTAGTCCAAAGAAAAAAGACGTAGATCTGGTAAAACCTGACATCCTGACAGGATAATAAAACTTCATTCAGCAACGAGTAAAACTTTGCTTTCTTTTTTTTCCTAAAAAGATTCCTGTCAGATCCAGTACCTCCGCATGCTCTTCTACCATCTCACACGCGTTCACCACTTCAGACAAAGTTTGTCCAGGTGATCCAGACCCCCGTCTGCCCTCCTAACCTGTCTGACTGTGTGCCCCACTTCTGGTTGGAGATTTTGTTGCATGGATGCCCCGTGTGGTCGGCTTAGGGTGACTGGGGACGGTTCCAGTTCACCATGTGATTCAGACAGCTGTTCCCTGAGGACTTATGACGGCAGTCGCTCAATACTTTTTTCTTTTACCTGAGCCTCCAATGACGAAACTGGAAACTCCATATTAATTTAATCACATCTTCTGTTACATTGAACTTCCAGCTGCCTAACACACAATATGACTGCAAAACTATTTCTGCTATCTGTTTTGGCCCAAATGAGAATGGCTTCCCTCTTGATTCTGGTTTATCTTAATATTTCTTCCTATTGCCATCTCAGGGAGTTTTTCTTTGCCACTGTTGACCCTCGGCTTGCTCATCAGGGACAATTTGAGCAATTTGACAATTTGAATTTTGATTATTCATATTTTCTCACACATTTTATACACATTTCTACAATTTTGAATTCCATAATTTGTGATTCTGTAAAACTGCTTTCAAAAATTACCACTGTTAACAGCGCTTTACAAATTATATTGAATTAAACTGAAAAAAAGTTATAATTTGGTATTCCGTTGTTTTTTTGTTTTTTTAATTAGTGAGATTGCTAAAAAAAAAAAAAAGCCTCATACAGGTGTATCAATTGCCGACAAAGTGATGTAGTGGTTAGCACTGTTGCCTTGCACCTCCAAAATCTGGGTTTGATGCCCACCTCTGGTCTGTGTGCATGGAGTTTGCATGTTCTCTGTGCTTGCTGGGTTTCCTCCAGGTACTCAGATGTCCTGCCACAGTCTTAGACTTATTGACTTTAGTTAAAGGCCAACCCCTTAAGAATCTGCCACAGAAATGATGGGTTTATCACTATTTTACTTACATTGTCATTTTTCATGTGAATATCAATTACACATACTTGAAGTATCTGTTACTTGAACTGTTATCTGAAAGTTTTTGTTCTACATTTGGTTTTGCAAAAACATTTCAGGAGTCTACAATTGATCACTTTTTAAAGTTATAGTCTTAATATTATTTGTTAGTTTTATGTATTTCAATAACCCTGTGTAGTTTTGAAGTCCTTTGAAATAAATCCACAGGTTTAAAAAAAAAAAAAAAAAAAAAAAAAAAAAGAGGTAAGTATTTGCTAATTTAATTCATAGACAGTTTTGTTCAATTCATAGGGATTATCAGAGGGTCTAGATTAATTTTCTGTAACAGCATTTGTGCTGGCTGTGAAGAAAATGCAGAGGTGTATGTTAATGCGCTCATTTTATGAATTGTTGATCAATAAAAACACACATCAACATCATCAGTAAGAACACAGAGTACATAGTGTCCAAGAATAATAATGCCCAGGTTATAATTTTTATGATTTTTACAAATAGAAACAACAGCAATAATAATAATAATAATAATAATAATAATAATAATAATAATGTCAGCACTTTGTAGAATAAAAAAGTCATTAAGAGGGACGTTGTGTTTTTTTTTGTTTTTTTTTGAACAAATAAAAGCAAGTAATTGCTAGAATGTAAGTTATAACAAGCACTAGGTTTTTTTTTTTTGGATATTCCACAAAATTAAATATAACTGTTTATGAATAGATGTAAGCATAATATATTATGCAAAAATATATCAAATCTGTAATTAAAGTGGTATAAGGGGAATATAACAATAGAATGTGGTGTTAAAAAGCAAGAAATGATGAGTTGTAACAATAACTCTGCTCTCTATTCGTCATGAGGAGATTGTTTTTCTTGCATTTTTTCCTATTTATCTAAAACTATTGTTTTAGTAAAAAAACAAGTGCTTACTCAATTGTACAGAATTAATTATTTGCCTTAAGCACAAATTATTTTTTTTACTCATGTTATTTGATCTTTACCTACCTGCAATTCTGAGTATGCGAAGGACAATTAAACTGAATTATTAATTAATTAATTTATTTATTGTTGGCTCCTTATACACAGCACTGCTCTGCCCTTGGCATTTTTAAAATCTTGACCAAACTAATAATTTCATCTTCATTATTTATAGATACAACACATATTAATGATTATTATTTTAAGACAACCTTTAGTGCCGCATTAATATTTACACAGTCTCCTGTAAAATTCTTTAAACATTATAAGATTTAAAGCGCCCTTCATTCGAATGTAATACGATTTGTATGACTGCTGTGATCTGGGAGCTAATGATGCCATCTAGAGGTTTTTCATGTAACCCTGTGTACGGTAAAGGGAAAAAAAAAACCTCTGTTTGTCTGTGGAGTAGCAAGTCTTTATCTATCCTATTGATTAGTGCACACGGCTTTGTTAATTATCGCCATAATTATAGACTGTCGATCAAAGTTATTGAACATCTGTAGTTTCTTGTGTTTTATTACAGTTGATTTATTACTAGTATCAGATGAAGCATTGAGGTCTAGAATGAGAATTAAATAAGGGAAAATATTAAACCAGTGCTTTAATCAAGAAATAAATTATGCAAATTTATGAGATATCATGGTGGCTCAGTGGTTAGCAAGGTTGTGCCTTACCTCCAGGTCAAGACCTCAAATTTTACCTCAGGTCTGTGAGTGCTTTGTAGGTTCCCTCTGGGTACTCGGTTTTGTAGGCTGATTGTTTTTTCAAAATTGTCTATAGTGTATAATTGAGCATGTGAGTGTGTGCTTTTACCCTGTGATGAGGACAGGGGTAACAGGCATTGGACTATGATCCGGAAGGTCTCAGGTTCAAACCTCACCTTCACCAAGTTGCCCATCTTGGGCCCTTGAGCAAGGCCCTTAACCCTCAATTGCTCAGATGTATAATGGAAGTAAAGATAAAAATGTAAGTTGTGCTGAAAAAGGGTCTGCCAATTGCCATGAATGTAAATATAATGGATATATTGACAGCCATCTAATTTGTCTCTGTCTTTTGCCCTGAGCTCCCTGGGATAGGCTCCAGGCTCCCTGCACATGATAACACAGCAAATTTCTGGAGTTGAATTATCTGGAGTTAGACATAAAAATGTGAAAGAGTTAAATTTAGGGAGTTTATTTTCTAATTTTGACTACGGCCGGTGTTAGAGTTACTCTGAAGCGGTGTAATATTTTGGTGTTCATTTTGTGGGTGTTGAGGAGCCTAATTCAACTCCCCCTGGTGTTGTTTCGACTGTGTCGTTGCTGCACCTGGATGCATTCTGTTGGACCGCGTGGTGAGGAAGGTAAAAGAGCCGTTTTAAATTATTTAACTACTGTACATTTCATGCTGTGAAGGCTTTTCAGATAGTAATGACCTTGTTTGTGTTTTTTGGCTACATGGATTCTTCAAACGCTGAAGTATGGTAGTAAGCTAATTCCTTGTGTCCTTGGCTTGCACGTTACTCATGAGTTCGTGCACGCTATTAAGTCCACATTCGTTTTTATTTATTTAATTTTTTTAGGTGACGTTGGCTTAACTTAATAAATATACAAAACGTTGTTACTGAAAACGTTTCTGTTTCTTTTTTTTTTTTAGCGGTGTTAGCCCGTAAGGGTGTTAACAAACGAGATGCGTGTGCTGCATTGAATAAATGACAAAGTAACGTTTAAATTTAGCATTAGTAAATTTACCTGCATGATATTAATATAATTACTTAATATACATGATTAACCAGAACGCAACCCTGTCTCCAGTGTTGAAAAGATATTTGTAGTAAATGGCGGACACATGGCTGTGTAGGTTGCTAAACTTTGTCTAGCTAACTAGCAAAAAAGTTGAGTAGTCTGAACAGGCTAACACAAATGTTTATAGATAAAGTTATACGTTGCATAACAGCTACACAGTCCACAAGTTGCTTTTATTAGTAGTAAAAGTATTTTTTAACGTTAGGTGGTCAAGATGTTGATAAAGGTAAAACATGGAGAAACAAAGAAATATGTGAAACTGGAAGAAGGCAGTTTCTCAGATTTTGTCAGCGTGGGTAAGTAGTTTGTGACCTTAGTAATGTTCATTACAGGGGAAGTAACGTTAATAATACATTAATGGAGTATTGATTGTTTCAGTCCAGCAGAAGTTTTTCATACCGGAAAATACAGTACTGAAAATCACAGATGAGCAGGGTATAGAAGTGGATGAGGATGTCTTTCCAGAACTTACAGGAGTCAAGGAAGTGTGTTTTGTCATCTATACTGCTGAGGGTAAGTGAATGCAATGTTTTGTTTTGTTTTCTTCTGATACACAAGATTTATATATTCACTCTTGAAGAAAAAAGTTAAAGTTTCAGTATTGTCTGAAACCTGTGCTAAATAACAATTACAAAATTACTTAAAACTCCACATTGAGTTGGTTTTATCATGTTGATTTCAGATCTCCTAACAGCAGAATCATCTAAGAACATATCTGACTGCTCAGACCTGACTGAATTTGTGACAGTCACATCTTGTGGTAAGCAGTATTGTTGTATTACAATCCTGTTCATTATTGTTTAGATTGAAATATGGAATAACCATCTGGTCTCTTGGGTCAAATTGTGATCTGGAAAACAACATTTTTGCCTCATTCTGCTGGCACACAAAAATCTTTTGCCACATACAAGTGACTTGTTTATTTAAAAAATATTTTCATATATTCACTAGGTGGAATTTAAATATGATAAACTTGAAATGTTCTATAGAATTTACACTTTTACTAATATCTGTAGTGCTAAAGAAAAGCACAGACTGAAGCAAGATTATTTTAAGGATGACTCT
>JAQMYG010000012.1:35527688-35547594 GCA_030014215.1 Clariallabes teugelsi
AAGCTTGATGTGGGAGCCCCCTAGTGACGGGGAGGAATTGGATACGACTAAATTCTGGGAGAAAATCGGGGAAAAATGCCCCCAAAAAAGAAAAGTTGAGTGCTATGCACACAGAGGCAGAAATCGAACACGGACCCTGAAAGTGCAAGGTGACAGTGCTAACCACTAAGTCACCATGCCGCCTACCTAAAACCTGTCATTTTGGTTTTTCGGTATCTGATCAATGGCTTGTACCACAGATGTGACCATAGGTAGAACATAGAGAAGTCCAATATAAAGCTGTGTGTGTGTAAAGGCCTATTATTACACTCCGCCCTTTGTCTTTGTCTGACTAAATCTGGTGTGTGATTCACTCCAAAAGCTGCAGCAGAAGCACACTGAGGTCTCCTGTGCGGTGTGAAACCGCCGGCGCATGATCCACTCTCTCATGAGGGGGGGTGGAGTGGAAAAAAAAAAAAGGTCGTGCTACTACTGCTGCAGTGCACTCACGTACTCTCACTTCTGCAAGCGGGAAACCCCTACACACACACACACACCTTTGCAGTTTGAGCCCTAGTAACACACACACACACCCACAGAAACAAACAGAGGCTTCCTTTTTTGTTGTTATTTTAAAGATGTTGTTTCTTTTCTTTTTTTTCCAACACTGGAAAAAGGAAGTCATGTTGTTTCCATGTGTTCATAAATGCAACCACAACCGGGGTATTTTTGAAAAACATTTAGACCCTCATGTGATGATAAAGGCACATAAATGTTAACATGTAACCTCTACAATCAAGGGCTGGTGTTCAACCTTTTGAAATGAGGTCTGTGCTGTGCCTGTGACACCAGGCATCGCATTCAAACAAGCTGGACAACACTAGTGATAACACTGATAAGTGGTGGAGTAAACAGTAGTAGCCTGCAAGTGAACAATCAGTTTTCAAAGTTGATGTGTTGGAAGCAGGACAAATGGGCCAGCGGAGGACTTTGAGCCACTTGCGATGTCTAGACATCTGAGTCATCTCCAAAACAACAGCTCTTGTGGGATCTTAATGGACTGCATTTGTTAATACCTACCAAAAGCACTCCAGGGAAGAACATTCAGAGGGTTCACCAGGGTTCATTTATGCAGGTGAGGAGCAAATTATGGTGCTTCAGGTCTGATCCCACAGAAGTGCCACTGTATCGGAAAAAAATGGAATCACAACACATCACAGTTTGTAGCTGTAGACCAGTTAGGGTGTCTATGCTGACCCATGCCCATCACCGAATGCTCCTACAATGGGCATCAGAACTGGATCACAGATCAATGGAAGGTCTGATGAATCACGTTTTCTTTAAATCACGTGGCGTGTCGTTTACGGTACCTGGGAAATAGCTGGCAGCAGGATGTACTTTGGAAGAAGCAGTATGATACTTTAGGTGATGTTCCACTAAAGTCCTGCCATTTATTTGGATGTTCTTTGACAAGCATCACCTACCTAAACATTTTTATATTTAATTAGTGTTCCCAAATTGTCCGGTGTGTCCTGAGATGGATTGACTTCCTGTCTAAGATGTACTCTGCCTTATTCCCAAAGTATACTTGGATAGGTGTCAGGCTCAAGTGGGCCTGTAGACAGGATAAGCCGTAGAGGAAATGAATCAATGCCCTTCTTTCGGACCTGTCGAGGGATGACCACAGTGAATCATCCGATCCACACAACAATTTGACATACTGTATGTTTTAAGCCGGGTGCAATACCTGAAACAACCATCCCATTTTATCTGGGCTTGGCACTGTATCCAGGGGCTGGGGTTTGGGCATTGGGTTGGAATCATCATTATTAATAGCAGTCATATCACAGAACGCTACTGTAAGATTTGATCTGAAAAGTTCTTATGGTTACCTTCTGTAAAACCACTTTACCCAGAACAGCGATTTTTAATGACGCTCGTGACTAAAATATGTAATTATTGTGGAATGAAGAGGAAATGCAACGCCTGGACTTTCTTCCTGCTGATCAGGCCTTGTCTAGTCAGGTGAGTTACACCGCTAAACTGGATTTCGCTGGTCTAATTCACAAAAGGAAGCATGAGATGGCTTTTTTTATCCACTATAAAAGCGTTGGCTTAAACATAGGAGGAAATGAGGAAATCCCCATGTCCAAATTAGTAACAGAAAGTCAGTGGAATGAAAAAAAAAAAGAACAATACCCAAACACACATACCAAATGGCTGAGGTGTGGGTAGTAATGTGCTATATTGGCCTGCAGGTGCTGTAAATAACCTACTTCAGAGCCTGTATTATCTTCAGTTAAATTCCAGAGCTGATGTCATCTTGGTTGAGCAATACGGTGACAAGAGCTTAGAAATGCGCTTAGGCCTTTCTGAAGAGGTTTAATTGACATCTAGCCCTATGAGGATTCCCAGCTACACCCCAAAACAGACAGGTGAACTTCTGACTCCCGATGACTTGAATTAGTTATTTATATGACCTACTGTATGATTAATGCATTAGCCATAAACAAATGCAGTGCGGAAGGAAGAAAATAAAAACAGAAGTACTGGGACTGCTAAGCAAATGTATTCTCTGATATGTGGGAAACCCTGGACATTATTTTCTCTTCCTTTTTTGTCATTACATAAACATATTAGCGCCATAAGATAGTACTGTATGTTATGTTGGGGCAGTGGTGGCTCAAATGGTTCAAGGCCCTTAATCCTATCTGCTCCAGTTGGTGCTGTATACTGGCGGACCCTGTCTTCTGACCCCTAACTGGGAAAAGCAAAAAATATATAATAATAATAATAATAATAATAATTTCACTGTGCTGTAAGGTACATGTGACAAATAACTCAAGTCAAACAACTCTTAACCTCAAGAGACAGGATGAAGTTTATCACGGACGTTCCAGAACATGGACTTTCAAAACACCTTGGGACTTGGACTCACTCCCTCACTCATCTATACTGCTGTAACCTTTGTACAGGGTCATGGGGGGGGGTTTGTAGCCTATCCGAGTTGACTTAGGGCACAAGTTGGGGCACACCCTGGTCGGGGTGCCAATCCATTGCAGGGCACACACACATTTACAGTGGCAACTTGGTGGTCGTGGGGTTTGAACCTGGGATCTTCCGAACCGTAGTCCAATGCCTTAACCACTGAGCTACCCCTGACCACACACATACACACATTATCACACTACAGGCTGTGGGAGAAAGCCGAAGTACCAGGAAGTAACCCAACAAGCACAGAGAGAACATGCAAACTCCATGCACACAGACCCAAGGCAGGAATTGAACCCAGACCCTGGAGGTGCAAGGTCACAGTGCTAACCAGTAAGCCACCCCGTAGGTTGTGCATTTCTTGGGTGAGTTTGGTGAGTTTTCTTCAACAGTCCAAAGGTACTGTATACAGTGTTTGGTGGCTGATTGCCACTTACAAATCTATCAGTAGTTTGTGAATGGGAGTGCGAGTCAGTGGGTGTGTGTGTACAGTGGTTCGGCACCCTATCCAGGGTGTCTCCCCCGCCTTGTGCCTTGGGATACAGGAAACCCAGACATGAAAAAGTTCGACAGCTGGCATCACGAGACAAGGCTATTGTATCACTTCTATTTATAGTAGGAATCCAGACATCATCTCGTCATTCCGCTTGGTCATGTGACGTTACTAAAATGAATGTTACTTCATGTTACAAAACAGCGAAATATGGAAATGCATTCACATGACCCGACCTGAAACTTTAACCAATTGCATAACATCCTGGGAAATTTTCACACACTCGGTCACGCTTTTTTGCACTCTCAGCCTCGCTGGCTTCGTTAGTCATCGTACTCTCTAGTACTACCTCGGCCTTCTGTTTTACTCGAGTTGAACTGCCATGATTTCCCTAAAGGTGATCGGTGAAGATTAGTCGACATCACAGGAAGGCTCTGTAACCATGTACGAACATGAAAACATTGTAACCTGATATCCTGTGATAACCTTAATTGTCTCTGTGTGTTTGCGTGCGTGTGTGTGTGCACGCCTGTGATCGGTTGAGGAAGAGCATTAAACGGGGAAAGAACCATCTCATGCTGAACGTATGCAGAAGGAAGAAAAGGGTGTGTGTGCGTGTGTGCGTGTCTGTGTGGGTGTGTGTATTTTTATTCTTTAGCTTCCTTGCTGGTACAGTGTGAGCACACATTTTAGTAACTTCCTCATATGTGTGATCATTCTGAGAGAGACACACACACACAGAGGAGGACACACTCTCTGTCTCTCTCTCTCTGACTGCTGAAACTGAATCGTAAGTACACCTTTATTAATCTCTCATTCAAAACGTCATGCTACAGTATAGTCATAACAGTGCTGTCAGATCAGATTCAGCTTTGTTACAGTATTGGACAGCTTTAAGCTGGTGTTGTTTCATAGCACAGTGACATATGAGATTGAGCGATCAACAAACTTAAGCTGAAGTCTTGGAGCATGTGTTATAACTGTTATAGATATTTGGAGCACTGTTTTCTTTTAAGTTAAGGTTTCTTTTTCAGCCAGCATTGGCTATACAGTAGATGTAACTATTCATAACTTGTGACATTTCCTGACAGTAAACAGCAAGAAGGAAATCCAGGCTAGTATATAATGGCATTACTGGAACTTATCTGGGGACAATGAAAACACATTGTCAGCGTTAGAGAAGTGAATGAATGACAGGCCAGCTAAGATGATGTGGTTTAAACTCAAAGAGCATAACTAAAACAGTACAGTGGTTAGGATGTGCGTGGATGTGCACACTGTATGCATGGCCAGATAAACAGACTGCTTCCAAGTTTTTGAAAAAAAGGTATGCAATAAATAAATGACTATTTCAACAAACCCACATAAAATGGTGTAAGTACGGCGTCATGGTATGAGAGACAAATGGCAGAGTAATAATGTGAATGTGGAGGAGTGTTTCAGGGCAAAGGACGAAGAAGCAGCTCTTATTTTTCTTAAGGTGTCTTTCCTTGTTATTCACGACGATACTCTGGCTAAATTTAGAAACAAGGAAAAGTGAGAGTTAAAAATAACTCACGTGACAAAAGGAGGAAGAAGTGCGGCAAACAGTTTGTACCTGTGCCAGGTGAGAGAGGGGGAGGCGGGGAATGGAGTACTGGAGGGATGTGGGAGAGAAAGTATGTATCAATTGTGTACTAATTGAGGTAGTAATACCAAGTAGCTCCCCCCCCTTCCCGCACCTGGCACAGGTACAGACAAATTCTTCCTCCTCATTCCCACACTTGGCAAAGGTCACTGCTCTTCCTGAACAGGAAACAAGTAAGGTTAGATACAGGAATAGGAGGTACGCAGTGTCTCAGCAGCTGGGCCAGATGAGGTAATGTCAAAGCAGCAGTGTCTGCCCTTGTTGGGTGAAGGAAAAGTGGTTAGTACTTGTTCTAGTTACAGGAAGGTGAGGAATGCCATGTCTGACCTTGAGGTAGGTGAGGGATGGAAGTGTATACCATCTATCTGGGTGCCAGGAGAAAGGATACATGGTCTGAACCGGTGCCATGTAAGAAAGGGGGAAGGATACATGGTCTGAACCTGTGTGAGGTAGGGGGAAGGATACATGGTCTGAACCTGTGGCATGTGGGGTAGAAGGAAGGACACATGGTCTGAACCTGTGGCATGTGGGGTAGGATGATGGATACATGGTCTGAACCTGTGCCAAGTGAAGTAGGAGGAAGGATGCATGGTCTGAACCTGTGGCAGGTGAGGTATGGGGAAGGACACATGGTCTGGACCCTGTGCCACGTGAGGTAGGGGAAGAATATGTGATTTGTGTTTGTGCAAGGTGAAGAAAGGAGGAAGGGAACATTGTGTGACTTTGTGAAAAGGACAGAGAAAACCATGTCAGGTGAGACTTACAATAAGGAAAGAGATTTGATCATCAATGGTGAAAACAAAGAGACAGGAAACTTGTCCCTACTGTTCCTGTGGCAGAGGGAAAAAACAAGGCAAAAACAGATTGTACTGGTGTCAAGTGAGAGAAGGTGAGGGGCAAACATTATCTACTGTAGCTGTGCCAGGACAGAAAAGATAATGGCCTTTATCCGGGATAGGTGAAGAAAAGATGTGGTTCGAAATTGCCTTCATCAGCCAATTATTAAAATCAAGGTAGGCAGACAGGCAACTGAGCATTATCATGTAGGGGCAAACATACACACATTTTTTTTAAAGTTCAATGTGACAACGATTGAAGGTGACCCACCATTGTGGGTTCTAAAAAAAAATCGCTTTCGTCCTACTGAATCATAGTCACATGGGCTATGTTTGGAGTGTGTATGCTTGGAATATGGTTCACCACTACAGAATTAGTCACTGTAACACGACCACACTGTGGGCCATGTGTCATAATTGTAAAGAAAGATCTCAGAACATGACAAATGGACTTGACTATTATTTGGTTAAAAAAGGTTGCATATTTTAATCCATGGGGTATGACGTGGCTAAGAGTTAGTTCTGCTTTTCATATTATGTTCATAAATACGACTTGGTGAAAGACAGGGGCTTTCCAGTGTTACCATTACGCACACACATACTCTCTATCAGACACCCGGTCTTCCTCGAATGTGCACTTCCACTATACGTATAAGACACAATTTTAGAAACAGTCTTAGGAGCCTGAGACTCTGGCAGATTTGACGCAAGCAGCGAGCACATTGAAGGTGACAATTACACTGAATTGACTAGCATAAACCACCTTTCTTTCTTCTGTGGTCTCTTCGTGACGTCCTGTTGATGCGCACATCTTGGCTGTTAAAAATAGAACCTGTGTGTAATAGTAGCGGTAGATGTTTGCAAGAGTTTTGCGAAACTGCAAGAGAAGTGTAAAAGCCCCTAACATTACCTGACCTTTTTGTGTTTACTCAGAGGGAACCCGCCTCCTCATGCAATTTCTTCCACAAACAGTGGAAACCAAAAGATAGACTGAAGGCGGATTCCCCCATTGAGGCATCAAGAGCAGGACAACCCCTCTCTATCTAACCCACTCCTCAAACCTCAAACCCACATACACAGAAGACGTGGGCAACCAGAAAAGGAGTCGCATCGGACTAGCACCTGAGAACACATACAGAGACAGACAGACATGGAGCGCGAGCAGAATAAAGTGAAGCGTTTCCTAAAGCTGGGTTACTCCCACTCGGATATCGTGCGAGTCCTGCAGACGCTCGAGCACGACGCACAGACCAACGACATCCTCCAGGAGCTGATCAAGACATGCCGCACTAACGCCGCTGGATCACCGGGGGCACCAGAGAGCAGCCCTCAACTCATCCCGAGAGGATGTGGCTCCTCGGTCCAGCACAAACCCGCCGACAGCATGCACTCGGACCCGTACAGCTCCAACCCCTTCAGGCCCGTCGTCATAGACGGCAGCAACGTAGCTATAAGGTGAGAAAAGGTCAAGCTGAGAACTTTTAAACTGTTAGGAATTGTCTAAGTCTGGATATAAGGATAGAAAAAGAAGGGTTTAGCTGTCTTTAAGACCTCATGAGCAACCTTTTCACAGCCCGAGGAAAGGGAATAAGATTTTTTTATGGAGACAATAAGAAAACATTTTTTTATATATATTCTTAATAATTATTAAGAGTTGTCACAAATACAGGTTTAAAGAGTTAACACAATAATTTTTTTCCTTTTTTTCCCCAATCCATTGTCTTTTGTGACAATGAGATTTAAAAATATATTGTTCCATTGTAAAAAAAAAAAATTGTCTTCACTTAATAACAATCAATATTACTCGATATTGATACTGATAAGACATTTACTGTAAATGTTCTATATAGAATTTACTATATACAGTATATTTGGATCTGAAATTGTATCACTAACGAATCATAGTCCTATGGGCCATTAATGTTTAAGTTTTGGCACCCCTTTGTCTGCATCAGCGCAAAAATGAAGCTGATACAGAATTAGAGCTGGAGATTAATCTGTAATTCTAGGCGTATTATACAGTAATAAGTAAGATGTTGTTCTGATTTGAGTTTTCTTATCAGTGACTAAATCGCAAAAACGCAAGCAACGCAACGAAACCGTGACCTTTAGACCCACCCACTCGAAATTGGCTTTTTGAAACATTTTCTCAAGTTAATATGCATGTTTCAAGAACAAACCTGTTCGGTTTGGCTTTTTTTTTCTTTCTTTCTTTATCCTTTAAAAGTTACCTTATGATTCACACGCAGTTTCAAAACAGATTGAGGGGAAAAGTCAAAAGAGAAAAAATTTGTTTTATTCCTCCTTATGCGTTTACAGTTCGCCTGTTTGAGCAGCAGGGGGCACGAGCAAACACACGCACACGAAAATACTTGTAGTTCGGATAAGCGTTAAAAATTCAGGCTTCGTTGCCCGAACTTTGACCAGCATTTCTCCGCTTACGTTTGTGAAAGGCGGCGAAAATTCTTGACTTGAGTGAGTGCATAAATGGGTTAGAAATGGTGAAACGGTATTTAAAGCATTTTATCTCGGTTTCAGTTCCTGCTAAACCTCTGTGCTTGGGTGTAGTGGGAATCATACTTCATCAACCAGAAAGTTTCAAAATTATTAATTGTATAAATTTTATGAGTCTCAGAAACTAACTCTTACGGTGACTAATTACAGATTGCGTCACTTAAAGTCACATTTAAAGGGGAAGCCGAACTGCAGCAAAGTGCAAGCATGCCCACACCCACGTTAACACTTGTACAACTTATATAGCAGGTCTCTTTTTGCTTTTCTTTTTATAAGTAGGGCATGTTAAACCACAAGACGTCAAGAAAAATCGTGGTGGTGGTTTGGACTGTTTGCGTACGCCATTGTCCAGGAAGTGCTCTGCAAAGTGACTTCCTCAACAATGAGCATGTTTATTGAGCATATCTGTTTCGGGCGAAACCCTCTATGCAAAGCGTATACACGATTCTTGCGGAGTGGAAAAAGCCAGAACTGGATTAGTCAAATACAATAAGAGCAATATAAACATTATGCGGTATGTTGTTGTGATGGTGGTATGAGTGAGGACAAAATATTCGTTTTTTCTTGAGGATGTGTTTTAGACATAACATTTGTGAGGTTAGTGTGTGTGTGTGTGTGTGTGTGTGTGTGTGTTTGTTTCTGCACATATCAGCATTTGTGAATCTCATGGATTTGCTATAAAGAGGTCACTGGAGATAGTGTGGAGTTTATCACTGAACGCTATGACAAACGTGGCCACAAAGCAACAGTCTGGATCACACTGATGATGTTGATCATATGGCCGAGCACTCTCGCTATGACTCACAGTTAGCAAACCACACACTTAATATGAGAGCATCTGACGTAGCATCCTAAATCAGCATTAATCCTTCATTTAGTGTGTTTGTTTGTATTTTTGGTAGTTGTTCTTGCTGATCTTTTTGTGTACCACATGCAGGACATAGTACAAGTGTGTGTGTGTACGTGTGTGTGTGTGTGACAGAAGCATTTGAGAGTGCACATCACTGAGTATTGTGATGACTGTTGTTGTGTTTGTTGGCTTGTTGTTATCAGCTTTGAACCACAGGTACGTCATGACCTATTTCCCAGATAACTTACGTTAACAAAACTCAACAGTCAAACTGGGGACAGAGGAATGCCACTGACATAATTACTACTAGAACTAAATAATTCCACCTCTAAAGCTGACAAAAAACAATTAACCCAAATTCTTATTTTGTTTTTGTTGTATAAGTATATAATAAGAAAAGTGAGGACCAAGTGTCCTCACAATCAAGCCCTCATGGATTGTTATGACTATTATCATTGTTATTATTATGAGGACATTAATCTTAATAAACAAAAAAAAAAGAAATGAATACAGACACACAGAGGGCACATGTTAGTTTGACTTATCATCATTCAATCAAGACCTAAATTTAACACCAGGAAACAAAAAGAAAACGTTTGTTTAAATACAAGGCAAAAGTTCCCACAAGGTCTGAACTGCAAAAAATAGAAACATTTGCCTGAACACACACCACACATGGAGAAGTAATCCTTTTTTTTTTTTATCCTTGTGAGAACCTTCCTTTGACACCTACACCTAGTCTAAGATTTAACACACCCCCCCCCCCCCCGCTACCATCCCCACCCCCCAAAATCTCAACTATTCCGATCCTTATCTGGGCATTTGGACCACATAAAGATAAAGAAAAAACTGAACCAACAGTCCATTTCTGATTAAGAGTTTCCGGCTTGGGCGTAATCACTGTACTTGAAGAGCTTTTATTGTTGCACTTTAATCTTTAACAGAGTGAAAATATTTGGACAGCTTAAACAAGCCGGAGCTCATAATTTCAGGTGAAAGCAGACACGGTGGTGAAGGTTTCACCGGTCAGAGTTTTTAAACACGCCTCTTAAATGTTCTCTGTTCCACAGCCACGGGAACAAGAAGGTGTTTTCATGCCGGGGGATCCAGCTGGCGGTGCAGTGGTTTTGGAACAGAGGGATTCGTGACATCACAGTGTTTGTGCCTCTGTGGAGGAAAGAGCAGTCAAGACCTGAGGCTCCCATTACAGGTAAGACTGTCGGTTGTGACTTGTAATAGCCACTAGTTTGAAATATTCACATAACAAAGAGGGAAAAAAATAAACTTCATAGACACTCCATAGTTGGATCATATCATCCAACCCTAGTCTAAACAAAACGGAACTAATCAAATGTGACTCACCATCAAGCTTCTGATCTATTAGCTTTTATTATAACCAGTAGAAGAAGAAGCAGAGGAGGAAAACGTATGAGGAATATTGTTACAAATCCCGCACTTTAACTAACAAAAGTGCAAAGAGTCAATTATTTAGTTTTAATTTACTAACAAATAATTTAGCGGGAATTACACGACTGTTGTTGTTATTATTGGTGCTGTTATTATTAATATTAATGTAATAGTAATTTTGTAGACTAAAAACTGGGAGAATTGAGCAATATTAAAATGCAGTGTTAAAATCAATGCTGATGTCTTTAATCTGTGATGGACAAACTAATAACCTTTGAGATCAAACTTTTCAGGTCACTATTTGTCATCAATCCCTGTATGTAGGTCAACTTTTAGTCTACAAAAATATTCCTCCTACCACTAAATGGCAGACAAACAGAACACAGTTCATCAGTGTGTAACATGTCTATCGGTTGCTTTGTGGGGACCGGACCACAAATAATGGATTGTAAAAGAGAAAAACTAAATATTTTTAGTTTGAAGCGATGCAGTTGTATCAAACACGATGACAACTGTATATTATTGGTTACTAACTAAATGCTAGTTCACACAATTGGTAAAATATCAACATCCAATCAATTAACCATTATGTTCTCCTTGTTGCAGACCAGCACATACTGGATGATCTGGAGCGCCGGAACATCCTGGTGTACACGCCCTCGCGCTGCGTCAACGGCAAGCGCGTGGTATGTTACGACGACCGCTACATCGTCAAGCTGGCCTACAACTCGGACGGCATCATCGTGTCCAACGATAACTACCGCGACCTGCAGGTGGAAAACGCCAAGTGGAAGAAGTTCATCGAGGACAGGCTGCTCATGTACACGTTCGCCAACGACATGTGAGTCTGCCGAGTAGACAGGTGCATGCAAAGTGTCAAGGAAAATGCAAAAAAAAAAAAAAACCTTTAGGACACTAATAGGGAATAAGATAATCTTGTTCATGCTTGTATGAGGAAATGCAGTGTTGAGATAGACAAGTTCCTTGTTCCTGTTTCTCAAAATGTCAACCTGTACAATACACCAGCATTTCCTTTTATGAATGATCACAGACTCGCTGTATGTGAATCACTCAAGTCAGGTCATATTACACAGGGGATCTTTTATTGACGCAAGTCCAGTTACATCATTTCGGACATTTTTGTTTGAACGTAATTCACACATTTGCATATTACACTGCAGCTTGTAGATTACGCCATGTGAAATGCTGCGTTTCAAGAAATTTTACCGTTTTGGAACTATGTAGCCACATGCTATGTTTACCTCACATCCCATACTTGGAATCATTTCATTTTGTAGGGCAGATTTAGAACATAATGATAAAGATACCAAAAGATGGAAAAGATGAAAAATAATTTTCAATGCCAAATAAAGAAAACATTTTGACAGATTTAGCCAATAAACTTTTTTCTGTTTTCTTGTTAAGATTCATGCCACCTGATGACCCACTTGGGAGAAACGGGCCCACCATTGAGAACTTCCTGAGAAAGAAACCTTTAACACCTGAGCCCAAGCTCCAACACTGCCCTTATGGTAGGTCTACACGGGGGAGCATTCAAGTTTGTTTCTCAAAGAAAGACATCCTCACACACATGCACGTACTCAAAGAAAATAATAACCAACTTTCTCTGTTCCTTTTCGGCAGGAAAGAAGTGCACGTACGGGATGAAATGCAAATTCTACCACCCTGAGCGCTCCAACCAACCACAGCTGTCTGTAGCTGACGAACTGCGAGCGAAGACCCAGCCATCCAGCATAAACGAGGAACTTCCTCCGTCCGACTACCAGACTCCCACTGTGCCGCCTTTGTTACATCACGACCAGCTGACTCGAGCTCTCTCCGGTCTCGATCTCTACTCCTCCCCGACTGAAGCACAAAACTCCATGTACTTGAAGAGATCCCTTCCAGCTTTGTGCAAGAGCATTAAAAGTGACCAGGCCTACGGCTCCCTCGAGAGCTCCATCTCCCGCCCTTATCTCAGTGACTCCGCCCTGCAGACCTCTCTAGCCTACAGCAGCGGGTGTGATTCTGGAAGCAGCAGTGATTACTTTCTGTCTGGAGGTTCTAACATGCAGCACAGGCGGGCACGTACTCCCGACGTACCCTCCCGCAGCTACAGCCCTGACCTCCACGCACTCTCTAGTTGCCGACACACACACTCCGATATCAGCCTTGGCTACGCTCACTTGCTTTATCCGAACCATGGATATCAACACCACACCCCGTATAACAACAGCAACGCACCTTTTTGCAACGAAGCTCTACCTTATCCTCAGGTGACACCCAGTCAACTCAGGGTACCGGACATGACCTGGGGTCAAGGCCACGCCGAAGTCATGGACAGAGAGACGGACAGGAGGAGGGATGTGAGGTCTCAGCTCAGCACAATTTTCCCGCAAAGCATTGTGGACCAGGTTATGAGCTTATGTCCACACACGCTGGATACAAAAGAGCTCGTCATGCTGATCCAGAAATACAAGAACAGTGCCTTACTTTAAACTGAGAATTAAAGCAAAAACGTTTAGCGCGGCAAACGCCAGAGAATAGTTCTGGCTTGTCTCATCCGGTCTATCAAAGACACGTGATGGACAGGAACTGGTTTTGTGAGATTTCTTAGCCAGAGGCTGTTCTGCTGGGAAAATCATACGACATTCACAGTATAACAGCTATGTTGCTTAAACGTGTCCCGTGGTTAACCTGGACTAACGAACTAGTCTCTCGCTTCAAATACGTCACCTAAAAGTGTCCCCCAATCTCAAATCACTTCTAGTTCGACAGCATTATCACACAGATTTGCTGATTCTTGGAATCGTCACCATGTAGCTACGTAAGAGCAGCAGTTTTCGACCACTTTTTTTTTTTTGGTTGGTTTGTTTTTGTCTCCTTCAACCAAATGTAGGTTGGTACATTCCACCTCCACATGATTACAATGTATTGGAAAAGCTGTGAATCATATACTGACCTCCACCAAATTATACAATGCAGTAGGTTTCGTCTATTAAAATAATGGGGACAGTTTTCTGGCCACGAGCTTCAGAATCCTGAACGCAGATGTTCTATACTTGGTCAGTAAACGACCTCTTTCTGTGAAAGTGGGTGTCTCCTGGGCAGAGCAGGACTGTGATGAGACAGCGGTACTAGCGATAGATTAATGTCGTAGCTAAAACTGAACAGAATGCTGGTTAAAGTTGATATTATTTCATCATTACATCAATACAATATGACACAATACGGTGTGTGTGTGTGTGTGTGTGTGTATATATGTATGTGTGTGTGTGTCAAACTCCTAATACTGTAATAGGACAAGATGAATGTATAAGCCGGGACGACGCTCCCTCCTTAAGTTTTCTGTAATTACTATCATGTAATAGCTTTTTTTAAAAATGTGAACATGAAGGTTGACCTTTTCTGAGAAGAAACGTCGTCTCGCCCGACTCGGGACGACGAGTTGATGAGGAGAACGTCGACGTGAGACGAACCAGGGATTGGTTCATTGTCACAGATGCAACTTTAAAAAAGAAAATCAAGAATGACTGATTTTTTTTTTCCCGCCAAACTTTGCTTCCTCAAACTGAGGAGTGTGACTACTAGCTGAAAAGTCATGTAGCTAAGATTAGCAAATTCCTTATTGCTGTTTGTGTTTTTCCAAAAGTGCTTTACAATTTTTTTTTTTTTTTACAACCTAATAATAATAAATAAAAACAAAAAGTTGTAAACAAATTCCTTGTCTAAGTGTTTTCTATTTTGTGGTTCAAGTATTACAAATAAGTGTGTGTGTTGGCTAAGAGGAGCAGCTTGGAATTTAATATGTGTTTTATTTCACAAGGTACTAGGGTGTAACTTGTTTATTGTTTATTTATGGTAATTGGCGTTCAGACAATGCTTGGTGATTGTTAAATCACACACTGACCTATAAATCATTCAAGGATGAAAACAATTAACCTTAGGGCATGAGCCAGTGAGAAACGGGTGTGGATGATGATCAGTGTACTGCTGATGATGAGTGGTTGGAACGGTCGAGGAGGGAAATGAGGTCGCCGCTAAGGTTATTACATAAACAACCAAAGTTTTTACTGTTTCGATCTTTTTTAGGAATTTTACAGCCTGTCCCAGTAAAACTTTTTGTCTACATTTCTTTAATTCTTTAAACGTACATCATTTAATTTAGTACAAAGAAATGAGGGATGGCTCAAGACATACAGTACACACAGTGCTGTACATCTGAGCAGATGACGGTTAAGGGGTTCAACCTATGACTTCCTGTGGTGAGGCTGGGGTTTGAACCTGGTGACCTTCTAACCAAGAGTTCAACAACAAAACATTTGAGCCACCCCTGTTCCTGATATGCAGATTGCTGCATAAATAGAATTTGGATTAGTTTAAAAAAAAGAAGCATAAGTTTAAAAGTCGACGTGTTTGTCTGTGTGAACTGTACACACAAGTCATTCACCAACACCACTTTGGAAAAATCATTAAAGGAGTTCCTGGGAGGCCGGTGTTTCAGACATGAATCATTCCAGGTCATGGCTCTGGCATACTGAGAATTATTTTTTTTTACCTTGACGGTATCCAAGTGCTAGTGAAACTCTGGAATAAGTGCATTAGTGTAGCAGGAGATTATATAGAGAAAGGGAGATTAAAGGGAGATTTTTAACAATCAAAAGTCCCGGTTTGACTCGAACGCCCTTTGCATACCCGAGCCGGGTGCGTACGGGAGCGGGGACATCAGATTCCTTTAAAATGTTTGTCGATTGCAAGTCATATGATATACATATACACCATCAGCTCCAAAATTATTGGCACCCTGCTCCTTTTTTTTTTTTTAATATATATTTTAAGAAGCATGATATACGTGAAGATTTAACCACAAGCCTTAACTTCTTGACAAAGGAAACTTAAAATCTTAAATCTCATGACATCAGGGATTCTACCATTGGTTCCCCAGACATTTAAAATAAATAAATAAACAGGAACTTGGTTTGTTAATGAAACTATATTTCTATCAGCTTTTCATAGCCTTGTCAATAACTGTGCAATACTTTATGCTAGTTCTGCAATGATGCTAGGTTGGAATTATTGAACAGATTTCTTTTTTAAGTTGGTGAAATGTGCATTGCTGATTTACAACATCCAATGAGGAGGAATGCATCGATTTATTAATGAGAAACTACAAAGGAATAATTCCCAAAATTACTTAAGACACCAAAGTAAAGGTCGATTACATCACCATCACCACTCTCTCTCACTCATTCGTTCCCAAATCTCACTTTTGGCTAAGATCTGCAAGTCCTGGCACTTACAGACAGACAGACCGACCGACCGACCCCTGACTGGAGTACCCTCCTATTAAATCACAGCACTGACACCTAGTGGTGAGAATTGTGCACCCAACACACACACACACACAAACACTCATTCATTCCACCGCGACAAAATCACAATAAGGATCAAGATTTTTTTTTTTGTTTATTTTTACAAATAACTTATCTGTTACAAAGACAGTTTTCCCAGCTAAAAATTAAAAATCACTTTAGATATCCAAATCATTTCTTCTTCTGTATTTTCCTTTTTTCCTCCATGATTTAAATCCATAAACATAAAAATCACAGCTCTGAAAACAAAACAAAAAAAAAGAGAGAAAATAAAATCAAAACTAAAACCACTTTTAGCATAGATTTGAGATTAAAAATTAAAATAATAACAATAATTATTATTATTACGTAATAACCAGGGAAAACTTTAACAAGGCTGAGAAAGAAAAAAAAAAAAAAAAAAAAAAGTGAGGCAGCACGATGTGAAAACCAGAAATAAAAGAACACTTCTTGACATCTTCCCGAACTCATTTTTATATATCTTTCATTAGGTGGAGGGGGGGGGGGGGAGATAAAAAGTGAATAAACATTTAAAAACATCATTAAGGCCAGGTGTAAAAGGGGAGTGGTGTAATCAAATCCATGAAGGAACGGAACAAAAACAACAACAACAACAACAAGAAAAGAACGAGGCAGTGTCTGCTTCACTCTTAAAGGCAGGACATGTCCGGCTGTTCAGCGGCTGAAGGCACGTGGTGATAGCTTTGGCTTGGAACTGAGTCCTCAACCTTTCTTTTTTTTTTTTTCACCTTATCTCTCTCTGAAGTCTCTGAAGAAGGAAACGATGACGATAATAATAATAATTAAAAAAAATTGGTTTTGGTGAACACGCGGACAAACCGAAACCAAACGTCCCAGAAGTCTTTGCTCTCGAACCCGAGGAGGTTCAGCCGAGGCGTGGACGTGTCCTCTCGTCCTCTCCTAGCGTCCCCCTTTCCCAAAAAAAATAAAACATTGTTTATGAAACCTACATTCCAGTTGGCAGATAAAACAGAGGTCCGTGTAAAAGTCTTCGGGGACCGTACGGTGACCTTTGACCTGTCCTTAGCATGGAGTGGGTGGGGGGTGATGGGGTGGTGATTACTAGTGACGCTCCATCATCAGCGTTTTGTTGACCGTACGCTGGAGAAAACAAACAAATCAACAAACAAACAAACAACAACAAAAAAAACGTAGAAAAGCGTGTCGTCGCTCACGCTGGACGCGAATGAGGGGAAAAACAACAAACAAACAAACAAAAAAAAAACGTACTCATCTGTTTTTCCGAGGAAAGATAAAAACAAAAACACCCGACAAATAGAAGTAAATGAAGTCTATGGAGCTATAATTACAGAAAATACACGTGAGGAGATAAAGAGAGAGAGAGAGAGAGGGAGAGAGAGAGGGAGAGAGAGACGGAGACGGAGAGGGGTGGGACAAACAAAATCAGCCTCTTCTAAAGCAGGTTCTAACACTATGTACAGGAAAAGCTTAAGTGGGCGGAGTCTCCGGCTGTAAACTGTACATCTAAAGCATGCAGGTTAGGTTTGAAGTCGTATTCGTATTCGTCTGCTACGTTTCCTTTCTCTTTTCATTCTTCTTCTTCTTCTTCTTCTCCGTGAACGAAAGCGCTGGAAGAGAAACGGCAGAAGAAGTTTCCCATGATCCTCTGGGGCGAGAGCGAAGAGGAGGAGGAGGAGGAGGAGGAGGAGGAGGCTCTCGAAGGTCGCTCCCGTCTGGAAGGCACGTTGGCACGCGTCGTCGTCGTGTGTGCGCGTGTGTGTGTGTGTGTGTGTGTGTTATCGTGTGTTTGTAAATGCTCACATGCTTTTATAATACTGTTTCGGGCTAGACTGAGATTTGGTATGGAATCGGTGAAAACACGTACACACACACACACACACACACTCAGTCTGGCTCGACGGACAGAAACGAAGGAAAAGCTGTAAAAATGATCCAGTCTTCAGTGGGCAGCGTGACACACACACACACCCCCGAGAGAGAGACAAGAGAGGGATAGAGAGGGAACGACTGAGAGAGACAAGAGAGTAACAGTAAGCAGGAGAGACAGACAATTAGAGAAAGACAGCAAGAGAGACAAATGGTGAATAAAATATGAGACGACAAGAGAGACTAAGTGAGACAGTGAGAGAGAGATACTGAACAAGAGACAGGGAGAGAGAGAGAGAGAGAGAGAGAGAGAGAGAGAGAGGGAGACATTGAGGAGAAGAAGAAGAAGACGAGAGACCCACACCTACACACACACACACAAATCGATCATGACGTATTTCTGTAACAAAGCCTAGCTGATGTGTAAAAGTGTGTGTGTCTATGTGTAAGTGTGTGTGTGTGTAAGTGTGTGTGTCTATGTGTAAGTGTGTGTGTGTGTGTGTGTGTGTAAGTGTGTGTGTGTGTGTGTGTGTGTGTGTGTGTACTGGGGCTCAGAAATGCCGTGGAAATTCACACTGTTCACAGCGGTTGAGGGCGGGATGGTTGAGGAAGGTGCAGGCCGTGCAGCCCCACTGAACCCCGTCGTCATCTTCAGCCTCAGACACCGTCTTCATATTCTTACTGCCCGACTCTGAGAGACAGACAGGGAGACAGAGAGACAGGGAGAGTGAGACAGGGAGAGAGAGACTGTAAGGTATATGGATCTTTAGACTATCAGACGTCTGAGATGAAACACTGAAAACTCCTTCAGTAGTAGTGTTTCTGAGCACACACACAACCACACACACACACACACACACACACACACACACACACACACACACACACACACACACACACACACCTTTAGCCTTGCGTTCACACTCGCGCAGCTCGTTTGTAGATTTTATTTGTTTTGCCTTGTCGTGTTCTGATTAAAATCTCCACCGGTGCAAAATCAGACAGTTCATCAGTAGGGTTTATTTTTAGACATAATGAGACAAAGGAACAAGCGGAGGACGTGGACAGAGGCAAGGAGGACAGATAGAGGTAGTAAAAGGGTGAGATGCAGGTGGATGGATTACCATGTGAGACCTACTGTAAGAGATGAGAGAAAGACTCAGAGACAGAGAGAGAGAGGGAGAGAGAGAGAGAGAGAGGTGAAGAAAAACAGAAAATGAATGAGCAGAATGTGAGACAAGAGTGAGAGTGGTAACAGGGAGAGACACAGGCAGGAAGAGAGACACAAGTACAGACCCAGGCATAGAGACGGGTAGAGAGACAAGCAGGCAGAGACAAAGTTATAGACCCGGGCCAAAGGACAAGCGTCTGTGCAGACAGATGCAGCTATAGATTCAGGCTAAGAGACAAGCAGAGAGACAAGCAGGGAGAGACAAGCAGGCACAGTTATAGACCCAGGCAAAGAGACAAGAAGAGAGACAGGCAGTGAGATAAGCAGTGAGACAAACAGAGAGACAAGCAGGCAGAGACACAGTTATAGACCCCGGCAGAGAGACAAACAGAGAGACAAGCAGGCAGAGACACAGTTATAGACCCTGGCAGAGAGACAAGCAGGCAGAGACACAGTTATAGACCCCGGCGCAGAGACAGACAGAGAGAAAAGCAGTCAGAGACACAGTTATAGACCCCGGCAGAGAGACAGACAGGGAGACAAGCAGGCAGAGACACAGTTATAGACCCCGGCAGAGAGACAAGCAGGCAGAGACACAGTTATAGACCCCGGCAGAGAGACAGACAGGGAGACAAGCAGGCAGAGACACAGTTATAGACCCTGGCAGGGAGACAGACAGGGAGACAAGCAGGCAGAGACACAGTTATAGACCCCAGCAGAGAGACAAGCAGGCAGAGACACAGTTATAGACCCCAGCAGAGAGACAAGCAGGCAGAGACACAGTTATAGACCCCAGC
>JAQMYG010000012.1:35548373-35561795 GCA_030014215.1 Clariallabes teugelsi
TTGAAGCAAATTCCTATGAAATGTTTAGACGTCTGTGACCCCAATGTGTCCGAGTCGTTTGTACAGAGAATAAGAATATGTGTGTGTGTGTGTGTGTGCGTGCGTGTGTGTCTGCGCGCCCTCACCTGCTGCCGGAGTACCTTTGGGTTTCGGGGCGACGGGACCGAGGAAGCCGATGTTGTCATAAAAGTTATGGATCGCACTGGGATTGAAGTGCGGCCCTTAAAAACACCGACGAAACAAGGTCAGGTTTTACACACACACACACCCACACACACACACACACACAGTAAACAAGTGCTTTCTTGTCGCTCATTAAAAGAACACCTGCAGCACATCTGTCCCTCACACACCTGAAAGACGATGCATTAAAAAACATGAGTCAGAAGACACACACACACACACACACACACACATGCGCAGGATGACTGAACAGGATGTGAAAATGCAGAACAGCCCTGAATCACAGAGTCATGGGATGAGAACATCTAAACACATCAACACACACTTCAGCATTTTCACTGCAGCTCCAAATTGTAATCAAGCTGAACTCCGTGCGTGTGTGTGTGTGTGTGTGTTTTTACATAACAACAGGGTAAACACAGTGAATGTCAGACACATTTTTCTGTGTGTGTGTGTGTGTGTGTGTGTGTCTGAGGAATCGTAAATCTGTTCCTGACGAGCGGCAGCAGGATGTCATTCAGGAAACTACTGCTAGTTAACACTACAATAGAAGTTCAACGGCCACGTGTGTGTTTGTGTGTCCAAGTGTGTGTGTGTGTGTGTGTGTGTGTGTGTGTGTGTGTGTGTGTGTGTGTGTGTGAGATATTCATCAGCACTACCCTGCCTCACTAAGCACTTCAGCGTGCACCTGGACTCACTCGGTACTGGACGAAGCAGAGCAGTGTAGAGGTTTAACATCGGTTTAACCCGACTGTAATCCCGCTCTAGTCCGGTTCACAAAAGTCTGACTATAGCTGTGTCAAGATTTCAGTTAAATTAGAGCCAGATTATAAAGTGTCAGGTCAAAGATCAATTTAAATTAGGGTTAAAGTTAGATTAGAGCCTGATAAGACCCGGACTGGATTCAGGTTAAAGTTAAATTAGAGCCAGAGAAGACCCGGACTAATTTTAAGTTCGAGTGGGATTAGAGTCAGGTTACAATTTGATTAGAGCCCAGTGAGACCCGGACTGGAGTCAAATTAGAGTAGAAATAAGAGTCAAGATTAGAGCCAGATAAGACCCGGACTAAATTTAACTTCGAGTTGGATTAGAGTCAGATTACAGTTGGATTACAGCGTGATGAGACCCTGCTGGGGTCAGGTTAGAGTTGGATTTGAGTCAGGTTACAACTAGATTAGAGCCTGATAAGACCCGGACTGGAGCCTAATTAGAGTCGGATCAGACCCCAATAAAACCTGGACTGGAGTCAGGTTAAAGTAGGATTAGAGCCCAATAAGGCCAGGACTAGATTTAGGTTAGAGATGGATTAGAGTCAAGTAACAGTAGGATTAGAGCCAGATAAAACCCATCTAGAGTCAGGTTAGAGTTGGATTAGAGTCAAGTAACAGTATGATTAGATCCAAATAAGACCTGGACTGGAGTCATGTTAAAATTGGATTAGATCCAGTATACAGTAGGATTAGAGCCAAATAAAACCCGGGCTAGATTTAGGTTGGAGTTGGATTAGAGTCAATTTACATTTGGATTAGAGCCTGATAAAACCCAGCTGGAGTCAGGCTAGAGTTGGACTAGAGTCAAGTTAGTGTTGAATTAAAAATAATAAAAAAATAAGAATAAATTTGGGGGTATGTCCTTATACCACCTGGCACATCGGGTGCTGCGTACTCCCCACCCTAGAGATATAATGTATCTGCATTTTCTATGGCAGTTACGTAAAGGGTCGGGTTGCCAGATCGACACTCGGATACTACAGCTAATTTGGAAACGACAATTAGCCTTGGCTTGTCTTTGGACTGTGGGAGGAAACCGGAGTACCAGGAGGAAACCCACCAGGCACGGGAAGAACATGCAACCTCCATGCACACGGGCCCCGAGGCAGGAACTGTAGAATGCTTGAAATGTTTTTCGAATATTTGTGGTTGTAGTTTTCAAACAAAAATGCAATTCAATCATTTAAAAAAAAGTCAATGCAAAAGTACTGACCTTACTAAATTGCTGTTCGCAAATATTTTGTGTTAAAAATGCCGTCTTCATTAGTTTTCAACCGCGCAAGTCCAGGCTGCCAAAATTCAGGTATTAAAATTCGAGTCTTCAAATTTGGGTACAAAAAAACTTCAGATCTTCACCTCGGGCGTATCACAGGAAGAGCAAAAGACTGCTGATTGAAGTGTGACCTTCCTGCGCCCGGTGAGGTCGACTTCTCAGGAACGACTCTAACGACTCACTTCTAACTAACTGACTGGGTTGCCAGTTGAACGACAGAATTATGTGCTAAACCCCCCCCCCCCCCGCCCAACGAGAGTGTGATGGTTTTCCCCTCCCCAACGGGTTCAGTAACAAGATGGGATTAATTTCCTCAACTTCTGAGGCAGATTTCTGCACATGATCTTCAGGAAGCGATCGAGCAGCACGGACTGATCGAGTGATCCAGAGTACTGCAGACACGTTCCTGACTCTGTGCCCAGCCGTGTCAAGACAAAGAATAAATGAATTCATAAGGGAACTTAACACTAAACTGTTGTAGAGCAACAATCTTGATGTGTAAACAGCATGTTGAGGAGATTAATGAGTGAAAGAGCGCGCCGACTTTGCTGTTAGTATGGCGATTATGGCGGAGGGGGATTTTTAGCGCATAACATTGTTTATTCTGCTGCTTAACTGGCAACCCGGCCAGTTAGTTAGAAGTGCTGCATTCCGATCGGCGAGTCGTTCCCGAGAAGCCGACTGTACCAGGATCAGGGAGGGGACACTGTAAAGCACACTGTAAAGTATCAGACCGCAGCAATCAGCAGTCCATCGCTCTTCCTGTGATAAACCGCACATGAAGAACAGAAATTCTGTCCACCTGAATTTGTTGAAAAATAACGAAGACTGTATTTGTAACGCACAAAAATATTTTTGAAAAGCAATTTAGTGAGGTCAATATTTTTCCATACAATTTTAAATGCTTGAATTACATTTTCATTTGAAATGTACAACCACAATAAATTGCACTGCAGAAGGTTTTAAATGTTATAAATGCCGTAAGGACGTTTTTTCCCCCCCTTTCAGATCAAATTACAACGCGGAAAATTCAAAAGTTTTTAGTTTTTGTTCAGTTCATGTAATTCAACATGCTACTTTACAATGAGGAATTATGGCACTGTTAGACTTCCATAGAGTCGGGTTTGAGTCAGGTTAGAGTTGGATTAGAGTCAGGTTAAACTTGATTAGAGCAAAAATAGAGTTGGATTAGAGTCAGGGTAGAGTGGAATTAAAGTCAGGATAAAATTGGATTAGAGTCAGGTTAGAGTCTGATTAGAGCAAAAATACAGTCAGGTTAGAGTTAGTTAGATTCAGATTAAACTTGGATGAAAGCCAGAATAGAGTTGAATTAGAGTCAGGTTAGAGTTGGATTAGCGCCTGATAAGACCCATCTAGAGTCAGGTTAAACTTGAATGAAAGCTAGAATAGAATTGGATTAGAGTCGGGGTCGAGTCGGGTTTGAGTCACGTTAGAGTGGGATTAAAATCAGGATAGAATTGGATTAGAGTCAGGTAGGAGTCTGATTAGCACAAAAATAGAGTCAGGTTAGAGTTAGTTAGATTAGAAACGGTTTAGATTTGGATTAGAGCGTGAGAAGACCTAGATAGAGTCAGGTTAGCGTTAGATTAGATTCAGATTAAACTTGGATGAAAGCCAGAATAGAGTTGGATTAGAGTCAGGTTAGAGTTGGATTAGCGCCTGATAAGGCCCATCTAGAGTCAGGTTAAACTTGAATGAAAGCCAGAATAGAATTGGATTAGAGTCGGGTTTGAGTCATGTTAGAGTGGGATTAAAGTCAGGATAGAATTGGATTTGAGTCAGGTTGGAGTCTGATTAGCACAAAAATAGAGTCAGGTTAGAGTTAGTTAGATTAGAAATGGTTTAGATTTGAATTAGAGGCTGATAAGACCTAGATAGAGTCAGGTTAGAGTTAGATTAGATTCAGATTAAACTTGGATGAAAGCCAGAATAGAGTTGGATTAGAGTCGGGTTCGAGACGGATTAGAGTCACCTTAGAGTGGGAGTAAAGTCAGGACAGAGTTGGATTAGAGTCGGGTTCGAGATGGATTAGCGTCAGGCTAGAGTCACATTAAAGTGGGATTAAAGTCAGGATAGAGGTGGATAAAACTCAGGTTAGAGTCGGAGTAGAGATAGTTTAGAGTTAAATGAGAGTCAGGTTAAACTTGAGATTAGAGCCTGTTTCGACCCAGGGTTTGGCTGCATCTATATATTACTAATACAGATTATTCATTTACTTTACATGTCTTAGCCGGTACTTCTAATCCTAACAGTGTGTGTGTGTGTGTGTGTGTGTGTGTGTAAAACGGTGTGTAAGGGTGTAAGCGTGTGTGTTTGTGTGTATAACAGTGTCTGAAGATTCTCAGTCACCCAGATGAGGTTATCTGGAAGTTGAGTCATAACGACTAGACTTCTTTCTTCCTCTTTGGGATTAGTGATGGATTAGAGCCCAATTATGTGTATAACAATGTGTGTGTATGTGTGTGTATAAAACAATGTGTAGGGGTGTGTGTGTACAACGGTCTTTAGTGGGGTGTGTTTGAGTGTGTAGAACGGCATGAGGGTATATTGAATAGTGTGTGATGGAGTATAACGGTGGTGGTGGTGGTGTGTGTGTGTGTGTGTGTGTGTGTGTTACTCACCACGCGCCTGCAGGAGGTCGATCTCTTTAGTTAAACAGTCAATGTCGATCTGCAGTAACCTGTTCTTACACCTCAGCTGCTGCATCTCATCAAGCTGCAGACACACACACACACACACACAGACAGTCAGATCCTGAAATCGAGTATCTTACATATTATTATTTATTATAAAACTGACAGTAATGCAGCTGCTCATCACGAGTGTGTGATATCAGTGCGCGTGTGAGACTCACAGACGGTATCTGAGAGACGGAGTTGGACCTCTGCAGTCGTCTCCTCGTGAGGTCGCTCTCCATCTCGTTCACCTCCTCTTTCAGTTTCTCCAGGTTCTTCTTTTTCAGCTTGAGCTCGTGGCACAGACGTTCCATACGCGCCTTCTGATGCACCAACAAGGCTAAAACACACGCGCACACACACAATGTATTTATTAGACACACATTCATTGTGTACAGTAGGAACAGTGTCACACACACACACATCTTCTCATCCTTAACAAATTGCTCCAATGCAAAAATTCAATCAATCAATTCGGAGTCAGTGCTGATTCAGAGTCGATTCAGAGTCAACTGAGTGTTGATTCCAAGTCTAACCAGACTCAGAGTCCATTAAAAGTTAATTCAGGGTCAAATCAAAGTTGATTCCTTGATTAATCGATATTCAGAATCGAGTCAAATGTGGATTAAGAGTCAAATCAAAGCTGATTCAGAGTCAATTCATGGTTGCACAAGGGGCAACTCAACAGATTCAGGGTCAACTCAGAGATGATTCAGTGCTGATTCATGGTTGCATCGGAGTCATTTCAAAACAGATTCAGAGCCGAATCAAAGCTGACTCAGAGCCAATTCATGCTTGCTTAAAAGTCAACTCAGTTAAAGTCAATTAAATGTTGCTTCAAAGTCAAATGCGAGTCGATTCCTATTTGACTCAAACTAGAATAGATTTAAAGTCAAATAAACCCGATTTAGAGTCAATTCATAGTTGCTTAAAAGTCAATTCAGAATAGATTCAGAGTCAAATCAAAACTGATGCTGATTCATACTTGCTTAAAAGTCAATTACAGTGCTAAATCAAAGCTGAATTAAAGTCAATTGAATGTCGATTCAAAGTCAAATCAGAGTTGATTCCTTGTCGATTCAGAATTGATTCATGGTTGCTTAAGAGTCAATTAAGAATATATCGAAAGTCATCTCAGCACCGGCTCAGAGTCGATTCATGGTATTCATTGTTGCTTAAGAATAGTCGATTAAGAATAGATTCCAAGATGAATCAAAGTCAACTGTAATCCTATTTGTTGACAATTAATTCCTTATTGATTTACTTAGGTAGTAAATTAATCATTTACTTAGTTACATACTTATTTAGGTAGTTACTTAATTACTTACCTATATATGTATTTACTTCCTTATAAAGTTCATTACTTACTTATCAGGTTTACCTACAAAACTACTTCATTATTTAGTTGCTTACACACTTCTTTACACACTTACACTATTTATTTGCTTATTTGCTTGTATGCAGTTATTTAGTTATAATCTTGTTTACTTAATTACTTATTTACTCATCTTAACTTCTCACTCATGCAATTTGTTCATTATTTGTGTTAACTCTATTTACGTACTTCTACATTCATTTTCTTGCTTTTTCCTGATTTACCTTGATGTAATCAAAGTCAAACCATAGTTAATTAAGAAGCAATTCAGAGTCAAATCAGAGTCGATTCAAAGTTTTGAAGAATCAATTCAAAGATCTGACTCAGAGTTGATTCATGGTTGCTTTAGAGGCAATTAAAACAGATTCGGGTTCAAACCAAAGCTGACTCAGAGTTGATTCATGGTTGCTCAAAAGTCAACTCGGTGCTGATTCAGAGTTAAGTTAAAGTCAATTAAATGTTGATTCAAAGTCAAATCAGACTTTGTAGTCAATTAAGAAGCAATTCAGTGTCAAATCAGTTGATTACTATTCGATTCAAGTTCGATTCAAGGTTGATTCAGAGGCAAATTAAAATCGAGTTAAAGTCAAATCAAAGCCGAGTCAATTCATGGTTGCTTAAAAATCAATTCAGAGTCAAATCAGAGTCAATTCCTAGTCTATTCAGAATCAATTTAAGGTCTATTAAGTGTCAAACCAGAATCGATTCAAAGTCAATTCCCAGCTGATTCAGAGTTGAGTCATGGTTGCTTTAGATTCAATTCAAAAGAGATTCAGATTCAAACCAAAGCTGACTGAGAGTTGAGTCATGGTTGTGCTTTTAAATAAATTCGAATTAGATTTAAAGTCAAATTCAAGCTGAGTCAGAGTCGCCTCATGGTTGTTTAAGATTAAATTCAGATTAGAGTCTAATCGGAGTTAACTCAGAGTCGATTCAGGTTCTCTGCCCTGTGTGTGACCGCGGTGTTCTTACTGCACATCGATGCCAAACACACCAGGGCTCGGTTTCCACAACGTGTACACGACTGAACCCTAACGCGCTCTCTCTGATCTCCCCCTCCACACTCCCTCCACTCTTCCATCTTCCTGTCTTCACTCACCATCTCTCTAAATTCCATCACTCCATCAGCTTGGCTGCGCTCCTCAGGCGCCTCGGGGTCGGTACGGAGCCGAGAGCCACGTTTTTAATCCACGGGATCTGAGAAAGGCTACCGTTAGAAAGCAACAACCGCGGTCTGGTCGGCTGTCCGCTCTCCCGTCCAACCTGTTGCAGGCGCTCGAGGACAACGGTTTGATCTCCGTTAGAGTTATGAAGTTTATCCCTGAGCTCTTACGGTTTCTAATCATTCTGTCGGCTCACTTCGGCTGGAGGGGTTTTTAGTCCAAACAGTGTTTCACCGAGCAGCTGCATGAAAACCCCAGTCAGAAAGGTTTCTAATGTAAATCTAATGACGGAGTTACAGCGCTGGAGCGATCGTAACCCAGTATAAACACCGCTTAAATCACCAGAGAGAAGAGAAAGAGAAAGACCCTTGAACGATCACATCCGAGTCGGGATTTACTGAAGACTGAAGGGAAGGGAGAGACATCCTGTCGGTCGCGGCGTCCTCGGAAAAAAAAGCCCCGATCACGCTGACGGCTCGATATTTACTGCCGCGGCGCCGGACGCGTTCTAGTGCTGAAGCAGAGAAACAAACATCGCTGCACTTCCTACAACATGTGACATCATGAGTCATGCTGAAGGTCTCCCTGTGCCGAGACGCAAGCGCACACACGCGCACACACACACACACAGCATGGCCTGTTGTCATTGTTTATTGCTGCTTCCTTAAACGTTACCTCAGAAAATGTATTTTTCTTAAATAAAATATAAGTACAGGGTGTCCAAAGAAAGTGAAAAGCCACGTTGATAAGCCATGTTGAGTGAAACCCACAAAAAACACAAGAGACGATGTGCAGGGTGACGAGCCAAACCTGCTGAACACGCATCAATACGATTCTTTATCAGCGGTTTAACTCTCTCTGGGAAATCATTTAAAGTTTCTGTTTATTCATTTCCAAAATTATTTGTTTACAGACTTACAGACGGTTTACTTATAGCTTAATGCATAATTAAAGGGGTAATTATTAAAGTAATTAAGAAAGTAGCTAAAAACTACATAAGCAAGTAATAATGTAAATAAGCAAATGAGTAACTGTGTAAATAATAAATAAATAAAAAACTTTTTTTAATCAAAAGTTTTGATTTAATTATGATCCTTTGATGTGGCAATTCATGAAGCTTTTTTTTTTTAATAAATCGAAACGCCGCCTGCGTATTGCTTTTTATATCATACCGAGCGCCCCTGGTGATTCCCGTCCCTAGTAAATAAACAAATAAACAAACAAAAAAATAAATAGCCAATCAAGTTTGGTTAATGTGGGTCAATGAGACCGTAAGTAATTAAATAACCAAGTAAATGAGTGACGACGTGAGAAAGCAAAAATTTGTAAGTAAGCAAGTTAATAGGTAAGGAAAAATTAAGTAAATAAGCAAGGTATTAAGTTACTGAGAAATAAATAAGTAAGTAAAAATAAATCCGTATTTAAAGTAAATATGTAAGTACAAAAGACTAAGTTAATAACTAAGTCAATGAATAATTACAGAAAAATTGGTACAGATAAATTGGTAACTAAGAAGATAAGTGAAAAAAACGTAAATAAGTTAAAATAAATAATAAACGAATGACATAGGTAAGTAAATAAGTAATTAAGTAACTAAATAAACAAGACTGTAAGTAACTAAATAAGCACACAACTACGTAAACGAGTAACTAAGTGAATAAGTAAGTAAGTATGTAAGTAGAAACATACAGTAAGTAACCACCATCATGAGGGACCAGCTGATACAATATCACTGATACCCAGTTATTTCATTTTATTTTAAATTCAACATTATTATTACGTTTTATTTCTATAATAAGGAATTTTTTTAATGAGACTTTCTCACAATTTTTTTCTTCCTACGGGCATCAGGGAAGAAAAACTCCACAGACGTGATGACCCGGTCATTCAGCACGTTCAGCTCGTCAGCTCACTTTATTTTATTGTCACAATAACGTTGCTGTTCGACTTCTAACTATACATGATTTTCGACTAATTATAATTAGCGCTCGCGGTGTTGTGAGACTGGTGTAAGTGTGTGTAATCAGCGGGTTTGAGACTAATTCACTCACAGAGTTTGTAGAAAAAGGAAAGTCTAAATAGGTAAGTAATTAAGATAAGTAGATAATTAAGTAAACTAGGAAAACGGGGTTAGAAGTAAATAAGTGAGCAAATAAATAACGAAGTGCTTTTGTACATAAACCTGATAAGCAAGTAAGTAATTATGACTGAGTGATTTTGTAAGCTAAGTAATTAACTTAATAAAAAAGTGAATAATAAATTAAGTACGTATGAAAGTAAATAGGTTCATTGGTAAATAAATAGGTGTGTAATTAAGTAAATACCTGAATAAGTAAGGAGGTAATGTACTACATAAGTAAATAAATAGGGAAGTAATTATGCTAGTAAACAGGATTACAGGCTAGTGAGTTAATAAATAGTTTATTTTAACATAATTTACATAAATATGTAAGTAACTGAGAAGTTACTACAAAGACGTAATTAGGTAAAACACTACACAAGTGTGTATCTGAGTAAATATAAATATAACTGAGAATATAATGTGAGTATGGATAAAGTGATGTGTGTGTGTGTTTTAAAGTAATTAGGTAAACAAGTAATCAAGAAAATGAGTAAAAAAAAAGTTTACAGGTAAAAATAAATAATAAAAAAAATTGCATAGGTAAGTAATTAAGATAAATCAATAACTAAGTAAATAAGTAAGCAGGGTTGGAAGAAAGAAACTAAATAAGCACAAAACTACGCAAACAAGGAAGTAAGTGAACAAGTAAGGAAGTAAATTAGTTTGTAAGTGAGTGAGAAAATAATGAAGTACTTCTGTAGGTACACCTGATTATGACTGAGAAATTAACTTAATAAGAACGTATGTATGAAAGTAAATAAGTTTATTGGTAAATAAACAGGTATGTAATTAAGAAAATACCTAAATAAATAAATAAATAGGGAAGTAATTATGCTAGTAAACAGGATTGCAATAATATAAAGAAGTAAAAAAAAAAAATATATATATATATATAAATAAATAAATAAATAAATAAATAAATAAATAAATAAATGAAGAAAGGAAGTAAGTCGACAAATTTGGGGATTTGAAAAAGGGAAAAGGCGAGGAGCGGACAAACATCCTCAAATCTGTCAGAACTATCGGTTTCTAACCACGATACATAATCATAAATCACACACACACACACACACACACACACACACACACACAGGATACAAGGGTGAAACACCACCTTCCACGAAGAACCACATGCATCATAAAGCAATTGTGATTGACTCAAATGAAGCGCACACACACACACACACACACACACACACACACACACACACACACACACAGAGACAGAGCAGTTTGTCAATGACTCACACGTCATCAGGGGAAAAATCCATATAAGGTAAACATTGCCCTGCTGCTGCACATTTCACTCACATTCACACACACACACTCACACACACCTCAATCCTTTGACTCTACAACGTACAGATGAGGGGGGAACAAGATAAATCTAGGGATTCTCTGAGAGAGGTTTAATGAAGGTATGAGCGTACACGGTGTCAACACACACACACACACACACACACACACATACACACACACAATCGTCTTGGCAGTGCTGAGCGGAAAATAATAATAAAAAAGCCATTTTACTACAACTGTGTTAAACACGTGTACCAGCGGGGGGGGATTGGAGGGGTTGGGGTGTGTGCCGGAGACTACACCTCGGGGGGGCTGAGGGGGGGGGGAGGATGTTTTCCTCTCGCTTGCAGGAAAATAAATAAATAAATAAATAAATAAATAAAACGGCCTGTAGTAAAGGAGGCATGGTACCGTTTAGCCTCTTCCGCTTTCTCCGCCGGACTTTTCCTAACCGCATGAGGTACACGCTAACTGCCGGAGCAAATGGAGGGGAACTGAGTCACTCCCACAGCTGCGGCGGCGGCTCGGTCACATCGCTCAAACACAAACTCGAGAAAAAACAAATTAAAAGAAAGCCCTTTACCCTGCGTGTACGCGGCGTCGTCGGAGCCCATGCTGGGCCGGCGGCTCTCGGAGGCCCTCGGGTCGCGGTTAGGCGAGAGCGGCTCGGGCAGGCTGATGGCCTCGGTCTCAGAGAAGTGCTGGTCGGCGGGCACGCTGAGCATGTTGGTGGGCTCGAAGGTGGGCGACACCACCCCGGGGGACACGGCCGGCGGCTTGTTTGGTGACACCGTGATCTTGAAGGTGTACTTGGTGTTCGGCTGCGTGACGACCACGCGGGGTGACGTAGCGATGCCTCCCGGACCCACCGAGCTGCGGGATTTGGGTGGGTGGTGATGGATGTAGGCGGGCCCCATGCTGACTTGGCCGCCCAGACTCCGGCCCGACGCGACTCCCGGCAGGGCGGGGTTGGCGGAGATGTAGACGGTGGGCGGGTTACGGGCGCCGCTCTCGTCCGAGGACGCGTTGGCCGAGATGTAGAACTTGGGCTGCGAGCGACCGGGAGGAGGGACCGTCGCGACCTCGTCCGACGGCGTCGTCGTGTTGGCGAGGGCGGTGGCGCCGGCGGGAGGAGAGGCGGCGATGAAGACGGTGGGCTGGCTTCGGCTAAGCCCCGCCCCCTCGATGGAGATCGGAGCGGAGGAAGAGGAGGCGGGCGACATGCAGGACGACGACCCTGAAGCCGGAGCCGGTCGAGGGGCGGAGGCGGCTCCTCCCACCCTCTGCGGGGATTCGAGCTTGATCTCGATCTGATTCTTCCTGGGCCCCGTGGAGATGTTCTGGATGTTGAACTGGCTGAAGGAGGACGCGAGCGAGGGGGGCGCCGGTAAAGCTGAGGCCAGAGACGAGGACGAGGACGGAAGGGTGGACGAGGACGGGGCCTGAGCGGTCGCGGCGGACGGCGCCTGGAAGGCCGACGGGGGCTGCGGGTTGGTGGGGGAGCTGATGGGCATGTAAACGTGTGAGGTCTGGTGGTGCGGGCCGCCGGGGTGCGAGATCTGGGTGACGTATGGCCGGATGTAGATGGAGTTGGGGCTGTTGGGGCCGGCCTGGGGTCCGCCGTGGATGTGCAGCGAGGTGGGCGTGCTCCGGCCGGCGTTGGGCGCCAGAGTCACCGTGATGGGGTTGAAACGGGGCGTGGCGGGAAGGGGCGTGGCGGAGCCCTGCTGACCCTTGACCCCGAGCTGGTAGAGGCCGAGGTGCTGCGGCGGTTGCGGCTTCCGCGAACGCTCCATCACGCAGAAGGCGGAGGGCGTGTGAGCGCGCGCGTGTGACTGAGGCTCCGCCTGGTAGAAGTCAGGCGCCGGAGTCGGGGGACCGTTGACGGGCCCGTCGCTCAGGCTGTGCGAGAGAGTCCTGCTGCCGTTCATCCTCACTGGCTCGCGCTGCACGGCACCATGGGTATTCTGAGACACGCCCACGTTGAGCTGGGTCATGTGATTGCGCAGGTCCGCCGCGCTCGGGTTGCCCTCGCTGTACAGGAAGCCGGGACTCACCTGGGACAGGTACTCGCAGCACGCTGCTAAATCGTTCTTATTCTGAAAAGAGAAAGAAAGACAAATGAAGGAACGAGATGTTTCTTAAATAAAAAAAAATAAAAAAAACACGCCCCCCTGGTCGACGCCCACCTGAACGACACACTGAGAGACCACACCCTCCGGCACTTCTGGGAACTTCTGAAGGAGCTGCTGCAGAACTTTAGTGTCAATCTGCTGATTTCCTTGTGCCATTCGGGGACTGGCAGGACGGAGCGGGGTGGACCTCTGCGCGCACACACTCATGCACACACACACCCGCTCGATCACAGCATCTTTTGTTCTAGACAGAGAGAGAGAGAGAGAGAGAGAGAGAGAGAGAAGGGGGGAAAAATAATTACCATGTGGGTTATCTTCAACGTACATTCCTTCTTTCTTTATTGCAGGAGTAAACGTTTCCTCTGTCGTTTATCACAAGACACAGGGAAAGAGAGACTCACACACA
>JAQMYG010000012.1:35574199-35584460 GCA_030014215.1 Clariallabes teugelsi
ATAATGTTAGACTCAGAGTTACAGCGATAAAGCTGTTGTTTCTGGACTGGTGATTTAGCGAAAACCAACCTTTAACATCTCCGTTTCTTCCTTCTAAGCTTTATTTGTCTTCATGACGTCTCCACAGACACGTGACAGGAAGAGAGAGAAAGTTTGATTCATTAATTATAGGAAAAGATCATCATTAACGGATAATTAGCTTGGAGCCGAGGAGACGTCAGACTGAACCGTTAGCTGAAACCGCGGCTTCGTGCATTCGAACGCGAACCAAGAAACACGTGACTGAGACGGGACGGTTTCAAGATCGACAAATCTGAATCGTTTTATGTGTGCGTGCGTGTGTGTGGATTTCAAATAAATTTGAGCTAAAAATCACGATTTAAAGAGCGTGCACACACACACCTTAGAGTTATAGAGGAAGTGTGTGTGTGTGTGTGTGTGTGTGTGTGTGTGTGAGAGAGAGAGAGAGAGAGAGTGAGCGCTGTAGCGGAAATGCTTGCAGCAGCTGCTAGGAGTATTACTCCCCACCTTGAGGCCAAGCAAAAGACAAATGGCAGCCAAGTCACGTGACGGCGCCGCCGACGAACAGAGCAGAGGAGAGCGGAGGAGAGGAGAGCGTTGGGTGGAAAAGCGGCCCGCGCCGCGGCTGCGCGCACAAGAGAGAGACGAGAGACGCTCGCTAGACACGCTATGTGTCTTAGCAACAGGGAAAGGAAGGCGAGTCATGCTACAGTATAGCACGCTGCAGAGGTGGCACGGGGCCAAGCACCCGATTCTAGAGAAGTGAAGAAAAGGGAAAAAAAAAAAAACTGACCCTGACACACACACACACACACTCTCTGTCTCGCATTCTGCAGGACGACAGGAGATTGTTTTTGCATATATGTACAGAAGATTAAAAAACCCAAGGTCAAGGTCGAAGCGGAGGTTAAACGCCGCGAGTGCAGGAAGTCCGAGGTGACCTCGCAGACGTCTCAGGTTCGCTCCGCGCCAGGACCTCGAACCTCGGCGCGCGAGACAGGCACGGGCAGGTGCGCACGGGTTCCTCGTCATCCTCTGGTCAGCCACGTGCCAAACCGTGCGCGCACTCACACACACACACACACAGAGCGCCGGAGTCAAAACATACAGTACACACGCGTGTTCCTGGTCGAAAGTAGAAACTGACAGAGCGCGGCTTTAACCAGAGGAAAAACAAAAACAACAGGAAAATAAATGATTGTTAATCTCATCGATCTTAAAGCGTCTCAATTCCATTAATCTCGGAGAACTCCGCGCTATCTCGTCAACACCCACGAGGACGATTCTGTAGAAATACTGCGATAGATAACGGCGGTGTGTTTCACAGGAAATGGAAGGAGAGTCACGGAGAGAGAAACACAACATCTCCACCACATGAGACATGAGTGTTGCTAGAGTGTGTTAGAGAGACAGAGAGAGACAGAGAGAGACAGAGAGGATTTCCAGGATTACGACACCTGCTGTGTGTGTGTGTGTGTGTGTGTGTGTGTGTGTGTGTGTGTGTGTGTGTGTGTGTCTTTCACACTCGAGGTGTGCGGGTTGCCGGACGGTGTTTCTCTCCTCATGACGAGGGATTTCTAAAAACAATCACTCGCTCTCTGTCTGTCTGTCTGTCTGTCTGTCTGAGTACAAAGGAGCTAAACTGACTGACTGTCTTCTGATTTACTGAAGAGAAGAAACACTCACTTTTGTTTTGTTTTTTTTACATGATAAGCCTAGGGTTTAGCAGACGTATAATTAAACATGGTGTCGATGCTAAAAAGTGTCTCACCTATGGGTGAAAAAGTGAATTTTCATATAACATTTTTTAAATATATTACTTAACGCTTCTTACCTCCTGATCCGTGCTTTGTTTTGTGTAAATACACACACACACTTATATTTTTTATCAGATTTAAAAAACACACATTTTGCTGAACACACTTTCACGCCCCTTTGCATGTTTTAGTGTCCGTTAGTTTTTTTAATTCAAATCTTTCAACGGTTTTAACTGTCATTCACTTAACTGTCATTCACTTAACTGTCATTTACTTAACTGTCACTCGGTCGCTTTCCACAAGACATAAACCTGAAACAGTCTATTATTATAAAATGCTAAATTGGTAACATGGATTTGACATGGTTACGGACACTACAGATTTGTTTTTTGGCTTTTTAAGCTTTTTAACAAAAAATATGTATTTAAACAACAATTTTGACAGGTCATTAGTACACCAATTTTAGTATCAATACTCAAAGAAATATGAATAATTAGCATTTTAAATGATGATTGTTTGAAGTGAGACAGTATAACGCTGAAAAATGGCCATTTTTGGGGCCACATATAAAATCATCTCTCCAAAACAACTTAAGTTAGCAACTTGAAATTCTTAGCGAAGCTGAAATTTATACTTCTGATAAATTTCAGAAGTAGCTACGCACATTTCCTAAAAAAATAAAATAAAATAATAATAATAATAATAATATAATCAGCACCAATCAAAACACAGGCTCTTTTTTGTGTTTTTGAATTAATGACGAGACCACGTGACTGATACTTCTTAAAATAATCAAAGAAAAAAAATAAATAAGAAAAAATTAAAATGGAAAAAAAAGACTTCAAAGGAGGAAAATGAAACCTGGAAATTTAACATTTTACATGTTAAAAAAAAAAATGTATTAATTAAAAATAAATATGTTCACATCAAATCAGCTGCTGGCTTTTAAGTCTGTATTATACACACACACACACGCGCGCGCGTACACACAGTCAGCCAAAAAAAGAAGAAAAAAAAAAGGCGAAAACACAATTTAGGAAAATAAAAATTTGTATAAATATTTTAATACTAAATTAATTTCTATACACTTCAGGAAAAGATGTCCAGTATATGATATTATTATATTATTTATATATAACTACAGCAATTAATTTTAGTATTAAATTAAAGCCTTGAGAGAGGCTAATTAACTTAACTAACACTGGGAGAGAGATTTATTTGTTTATTTATTTATTCTTCATTCATTCCGTCTGATTTGTTGAGACAAGCAGACGGTTTATTTTGTCATTATTTAATAGCGCTTAAAACATTTTGGCACAGAAATCGTTGCATGACGGACGGTGTTCATCGAAGTTTTACCTTCACATATCGTCATATTGCGTAATCAAACGAGGAACAGCGTCATTAAATAATGACGAAATAAGCCGTCAAATCAGACGGAATGAATAAAGAATAAATAAATAAATAAACAAATCCCCCTCTCTCTGCGTGTCAGTCACATGATCACACTCCTGAATGAGGGGGCGGATCCCAGAGACAAATCATTTGAAATAATTTCTTGGGAAGAAAAAAAAAAAAAGTTCAGAGAGAGCGACGTTACAGAAAATCAGTTAAGAACTAAACGGCATGTTATAGAAGAGTCTCTCTCTCTGTCCATGGTGGTGTGTGTGTGTGTGTGTGTGTGTGTTTAATCCTGGTGAAAGCGTTTATATTTAACCCCAGCACTCTGTTATCTTGCAGGACGTCTTAAAGATCCTGTAGGAGGGCGTGCGGTCCGTCAGTAACGCTAGACATGAGCTTGCTTGTCTGCATTTTTACAGACGTGGTGTGTGTGTATGTGTGTGTGTGTGCTGACAGGTTGGGTGTGTGTGTGTGTGTGTGTGTGTGTGTGTGAGATCGAGCCAGCACCTTCCCACAGAGGAATGACGCGGCGTGTGTGGAAGACCTGCACACACACACCTATCCTCTGAAACCTGGCGGACACATTCGGGAGGGACGGGGGGGTGGGGATGGGGGAGGAGGGAGGGATGGAGGGATGTCTCTGAGACTGACAGGAGCGAGTCCTGACCCGGTGTGTTAAAGTCCTGATCCGGGGTCGGTCCTTAATCTGGAGGAGCGCTCTCCGCTGGATGAGTGTGGGGTGTGTGTACGCTTACAAGTGATGTTGTGCAACGTGTTTTGGAAAAAAAGGAGGGGGGGCACGGGGGGGGTGAGGAAGAAGAAGAAGAAGTCAGTGTGTGTCGATTCGGGCCGTCCCCCATTTGATGGAAAAATATGGCTCGATTTTTCTTTTTCTTTTTTTTTAGCCCGAGGCTCAGGAGGTAAAGTCGAAAATACACATCTGAGTACTGAGAGAGAGAGAGACGGAGAGAGACAGAGAGAGACAGACAGGATATAGAAAAAGTAAGAGACATAAGAATGAACAGAAAGAAAGAGAAAGAAACAGACAGACAGACAGAGAGAAAGAGACAGAAAGAAACAGACACATAGAAAGCGAAAGAAAGCAACAGACAGACAAGAAGACAAAAGGATAGACAGAGTGAGAGAGACGGAAAGACAGAGAGACAGTGAGCGAGGGCGAGACGTACAGACAGACAGAGTCCCGTTACCATGAAGACGTTAGCGTGTCAGACAGAGCGCGCTGATGTGACGCCGCTACGTAAAAATAAAAAAAACTACTGCACCCCCTCCTGACCAATCAGAGACGAGAGTCAGTGGAGTGTTAGACACAGAACACACACCTGACAGAACACACACACATTAACCACATCAGTCTTATACTGTCCTCTGATCGGCCGTTTCTTTACTTGTGTTTCTACTGAAACGCAAACTAACATGTTATTAAGAGAATTATTACACAAAACTAACATACAGTTAATACATTTATTCATCTGTTCAATGCCGAATAAACAATTTACAATTAAGCGTTACGCATTACGCTTCCTAGTAGCTGCACAACTGACAAAATAATAAAAAAATAAGTTCCTGAGGCGGAAATCAAAATGTATTTTCCCCACTTTTAGATCGTTAAACATTTCTACATTTACATTAAACTATTTAAAAATGTGTACTTTAAAACGTGAAAGTTTGGAACGTTTAATATTTCAGTTTTTGTTTGTTTGTTTGTTTGTTTTTGTATTACACTAGTTTAAAAGGAATTTAAACCTGAACCTTTTTGTTTTAAATCTTTTAATTCGATTGTTTACTGCACAGTAAACAATCACAAACTAGATTTGCTGCCACATTTTAACAAACAACTTTAAGAATATAAAAATTTATTTAATTTAAAACCACTGCTAAACACAAGTTGTGTAGGAAGAGTAACAACAATTAGTCGAAAATCGATCACTCAGCATTTAACAAATGAAAACAATTTATTAACTGAATGTTTGTTTTGCGTCATGATTCTCTTGTTGCTCTAAATACACACTAACTTGTACACAAGAGGGCGCTCTCGCACTTGGTGTCTGAGAGACTACAGTGTAACGACGGATCACAAAATGCACAGACTGTTTTGTCGGCTCACTTTAATTGAAACGCAACAAAAGATTTTAAGATTAAAGAATAAAAGTGTGTAAACGGTTGACCTAAAACAGGAGCTCATGAGTACATACACGGGCAAGTACGCAAGCAGTAGAGCAGAGCAGAAACTCCTTAAAAAATAAATCTGCAAATCAATCGCATTGCGTAGGAAGCGTACCACTTCTTCTTCTATTAAGTATACAAGCGGTTTGAGCAATAACGCTGCCACCTGGTGGACTGAAGCGTAGAGCAGAAGACCGGCAGGGGAAAAATAGGGTTGGCATTTTGAGTACGTGACTTGATGTTTAATTAACCACCGATACAAGTTACACTGCAGTTCTGAGATTAAGACTAAATTAGTGGTAGTGCCCGACTTAGGAACGAGTTCTGTTCCATGTTCGTAAGTCGGATTTGTCCTTAAGCCTGACAAAGTGAGTCCTGTACGTCTTTGATACGTGATTGAACCACAAGTAGAACCGCGGTCCGTTTGAATCTGTGGAAATTCATAACTGGAATGTTCGTAAGTCGGGCCCAACCTGTACTTTTAATAGTTTTTAATTGTGTGATAATCAGAATGCCTAAAAAAAAAAACGACTCGGTTTTATTTTTTCTTTTAAAATCAATAAAAACTGTGTATACACTAAAGTTAACTTAAAAGTTATTTATTATTTTTTGGGGGGCTTTCTAGACCACGCTCGACTCGTTACCGTCAGTAACCTGGTTAGTGTGACGTTGTTAAACAATTCGTTTTTTTCAGTTAACGAACCACGTCGTTGTCGCGCTCATCACCTGTGAGGAAACCTGCGCTGATGTTTGTAATAAACGAGAGATCAAGGGAGAGAAACGACAGTGAAGAAAACATGCAATCAATGTCCCAAATATCTAAAAAAAAATAAAATGAATCAATAAATACAGATAATTTATAAACTCTCCAAATGTTGTGCTGAATTTAATTAGCCTGACTGCAGCGTCCTGAGAGAGAGTGAGACTAGCCCGAGGTGTGACCAGCTGACTCAAAGATGGCGAGGAGACTCGTAACACACTGACCGATGTCATCATTTTGTCATAACCTCACACACACACACACACACACACACACACTGTACACACCTGGTCTGAGAGGGCCGTGAGCGGTGTGTGTCTGCGGCATGACGGCGTTTCACGAGTCACGGTTTCAGTCTGACGCTCGATCGGTTGCCAGTGGCACCAAAAATAGTCCGCGGTTCGCTTTATTTATAACCCGGTGGATCGACGTCCAAATCTCAATTACAGTGAACAATATATCTTTGTTTAGAGCTCAGTGTGTTTTCTTTCTTTTCTTTTTCTATGTGTTCTGCAGCCAGTGGGACGGGTTTTAGCCCGGAGCTGGAGCAGGATCTGGATCTGGAGCTGCCGAGAATACACACACACACACACACACACACACACACACACACACACACACACACAATCCAGTCGTTGCTCTACTAGTATTTACTCGTCCTGAGATCGCAGCCAAATGGGATATTTTCTTCTTTGCTTTCGTTCTGTGTGTGTGTGTGTGTGACAGGTACAGCCCTGAGACACTCTCTCTCTCTCTCTCCATCTAATAACTCCACTACATCCTCGGGCGAAAACCGTCACGACGACACCTTTGTTGCCAAATTGAGGTGAACCGCACTCGCGCTGGCATCGACACGGAGGCAACCCGATCCTCGGACGCTTTAGGATCAAAAGCCGCTCAACTGCTCCCAGATCTACACACACACACACACCCACACTTGCAGGTGGAATGATGGAGTGTGTGAGTCAGTATCATTATCTCAAATACATCTGCGTGTCTTAAATCACTGTATGCTGTTTGGACCTCAAGACAAGACGATCAATGACGAATGATATGGATCCTCACACACACACACACTGCTTTCCATTAACAGTCCAACCTGTCACCTCTCGATACGATATCATCACGATACGAGTCGAAAACTATTACTATTACGATTTTATAAATATCTCAATTTGATTTTACATTTTCAGTCCTTTTTCTTTTTACAGTATTAAACTTTTAAAGAATTTTAATGAGTAATTAATTGTAGTCGGTTCCTTATAACATTCGTTTTCTCACTGAAAAACCAAACGCAGCATTTAAACACTACAAACTAACTTCACATACAAGAGTTTAACATTTAACTGAGCGCCGCGTTTCTCCGTCATCCTACTGTATATAAAACCGGAGCTGGATGATAAACTCAATTAAATCTGATTTTATTCAGATAAAACTCGATTTTTCGATTTCAAAATGATTGTTTATTTTCTTTCTTTTTTTCTTAAGATAAAAATAAAAATTCCTTTTTTTTTAAATTAATTTTTAAATTATTTTTATTTAAGCATTATAACCAAACATGAACTGCTTATTTGGACTAAAAGTGCAAACGTTTATTGCAAACTGCTTATTTTCTTGCTATTTAAAAATAAACAGTAATCAGTACAACAATAACACACACACACACACACACACACACCTCTATTTGGGATTAAAAAAAAAATTTTTAAGTGCAAACTTTCAATAGTTTTTACAATGTTTGTAAATTTCGTGAAAAATTTTCCGAGGTACCGCTGTATCCCGATTCTGTATATATATATTTATTATATATATATATATATATATATATATATATATATTTTAACAAACTTGTTACAACGCTGTGCCTTCTGCTTATGTGTGGAGTCTAGACGGCGCCACCTGTAGGATTATAATGGAACGGCGATGTTTATCTCACCTCGGATCCAAATTAAAATAATCATAATTTCGATCGTGTAAACGTGTATGCGAATCGATTTGTAAGTTCCCTGATGTCAGGACATCTACAGTACGTCTCTTCAGACGTCCCGCCACGAACGCGGGATTATGAATAAAGATACTCGTCATATAAAACTCAGATCCTAAAGTGACACACTTTTTAGCGCCGGCGCTCGTTTTCGTGGCGGGACGGGACGGGACGGGGGACAACAGCGTTTTCAAGAGTTCGTTTCGTTGCCACGTCGCGCGGCGCTGTAGAGGAGACGTGTGCTCTGGTATTTCCGACAACACTTCCTTATCTACAGGCTCACTGACCCAAATGTGTGGTCTGTCCAGGAATAAAGACTGAGACATGGAGAGACACAGAGAGAGAGAGAGAGAGAGAGAGAGAGAGAGAGAGACAGAATGAGAGAGGCCCTTGGCAGGGGCGTCAGAAACGCCGCAAGTGGAAAAATAAACAGTCGCGCGACAGAAGCTAACCGCTCTGACAGATATAAGGAACTGAGTACCGTCTGAAGGGGGTTTAACGAGCTAGCGGTCGGCGTGTGTGTGTGTGTGTGTGTGTGTGTGTGTGAGTAGATTTCGTGCAGTCACTCTCTCTCACAAACCTCAAAACAAGTTTGTTGACCGTCCTGTACTTGGCAGAGATTTATTTGTATTATTTATTTAATTTTTGTGTGCGTGTGTCTCGGTCTCTCCCGGTGAGTCTGGACACCATGTACCTTCACACAGACGTGCAGCTACGCTCGCGAAGGCTAACAAGAGCCCACCTTGTATGCTTGTACCGTTTAGTAAACCTGGCACATGTCTCAGAGAGAGACAGAGAGACAGAGGTTTATTCCACTGAGCACTGATCTCTCAACTCAAAGCTCAAAGTTTTCTGTAACGACGGCCCTGACGGTGGCACACGGACAAGAGAAACAGCGCGAGTGTCAGAGAGATAAAAAGTATGACTGTGTGACGGTTACAGCGTGACAGACCGACAGGGTGACCGAGTGACTTGGACAGAAGAAATCTGTCAGAGGACATCTAAGAATCTGAGAGACCGTCAGGACGATAACGCAAGTCTAAAGTGTGAGAAAGTGACCGGGCAAGAGTGACAGAGTGACAAGAGTGTAACATTGTAACAGGACAATGGCGTGAGTTAACAGTACAACAGAGGGACAGAGGGACAGGGCATCGAGTTACCAGCGGTGATAGAGTGAGTGTGACAGTGTGACAGAGGGACAGACTGAGAGAGACAGGATGTGTAACAGTGACATGACAGAGTGACACAGGCAGTAACGACGTGACACCCTGATAGAGAACCAGAGCAACGAGCAACAGAACAGTAACGGAGTGACAGAGTGACAGTGTAACTGCACAACAGATGCATGTAACATGACAGCGTGACAGTGTAAAGGTTGACACAGCAACACCCTGACAAAGTGATACAGTGACACAGCTGAGTCACAGTGCGTCATAGTGACAGTATAACCCCATGACAAATCCACAGAGCGACACGGTGACAGAGCGACAGTGGAATGGTATGACAGAGACACAGTTACAAAGCGACACGGTGACAGTAAAACCACGTGACAGAGCGACACGGTGACAGAGCGACACAGTGACAGTATAAAGGCGTGACAGAGCAACACAGCGACAGAGCGACACGATGACAGAGCGACAGTATAACGGCGTGACAGAGCGACAGTGGAGATGGTGTGACAGACACAGGGACAGAGCGACACGGTGACAGTATAATGGCATGACAGAGCGACAGTATAATGGTGTGACACAGACACAGTTACAGGGCGACACAGTGACAGTATAACCGCGTGACAGAGCGACACGGTGACAGTATAACCGCGTGACAGAGCGACAGTATAACCGCGTGACAGAGCGACAGTATAACGGCGTGACAGAGCGACAGTATAACGGCGTGACAGAGCGACAGTATAACGGCGTGACAGAGCGGCAGTATAACGGCGTGACAGAGCGGCAGTATAACGGCGTGACAGAGCGGCAGTATAACGGCGTGACAGAGCGACAGTATAACGGCGTGACACAGTCACAGTATAACGGCGTGACACAGTATAACGGCGTGACACAGTGACAGTAAAACCGCGTGACAGAGCGACAGTATAACGGCGTGACAGAGCGACAGTATAACGGCGTGACAGAGCGACAGTATAACGGCGTG
>JAQMYG010000012.1:35748223-35762129 GCA_030014215.1 Clariallabes teugelsi
AAGAAATAAAAATCAGGAACCATCATGGAGTTAGAAAGTGTTCTAAAACTTTTGAACGGTAGTGTATATATATATTCTGCCTAATATATCCCACCCACTTCCAGCCACCATTGTAACGAGATATTGTAAATGTACTACTTATTGTAAAGCTAAACCTTATTGCACTTATTGTAAAGCTACTTTGACAAGGGCTAGATTGTGATGTCTGGAGGACTGGTTCAGAGCGACTCCAAAACTGCCACTATTGTGAGATGTTCCTGGTGTGCAGTAGTCAGGACGTACCAAAAGTGATTTAAGGAAAGAAAACCGGTAGAAGGCTGGCCCGTGTAGTCCGATCCAATAGAATAACTAGTGTAGATCAAATTGATGTTAATGCTGGTTCTGATAGAAAGGTGTCAGAACACACAGTGCATCACTGTTATGGTGGCAAAAGGGGGATCTACTCAATATTAGGCAGGTGGTTATAATGTTATGTCTGATCAGAGTGTATGTGCATCATGTACAGTATGTGCATATATACTGTGGAACCTTGGATTGCGAGTATATTGGTCTGTGAGCATACAAGTAGTTTGTATATGCTTTGTCTGCCGAGCATCACGTGATCAGAACAGAGCCAATGGTTGTTCTCTCACGCCCGCTGTGGGATTGTGGGTAATCGTCTCCCATGCATGTGTGTGTGTGTGTGTAATGCAAAAGCAAGTGTCATTAAAGAAGTTCCTTGTTAAAGAAGTTTCCCAACAGAGCTTCTGTTAGTGTGTGTGTGTTTATGCGTGAATGTGTGTGTGTGTGTATGAAAGTTGTCCTACACAGTAGCCCCCTCCCTCCTCCTCTCCTCCCGCCTTCACACACACACACACACACACACACACACACACACACACACACACACACACACTAATGGAAACACTGTTGGGATTCTTTTCAAAGATAAAGTGCAGGTTAAATAAAAAAAATTAATTTTTACTTTACAGCAGTGATTCCGTTAGTGCAGGGGTTGGAAACCCTAAACACTCAAAGAGCCATTTGGAGTCGTTTCCCACAGGAAACACCGGGAACCATAAAACCCATTTTGACATCTAAAATAAGGATAACACTGTATATATCGTTTATTTTTTTTATCTTTAAGCTATATAACTAAAAATCTATAGTGTGTTGTATTTATGAAATCAATTAATTGCTAAAGGGAAAACTAAATCTTATTTCTGCATACAACAAAAAAAATTTTAACTACAGAAAAAAAGACGATGGGTTGACGATTACTTTCAAATAAAATACTCAATGTCTATTTCCTCCTCGTATTTAAGAAATAAAAACTTTAATTATCCACCGTCGGCTCCTGTGTGCCATCATCCTTCTATTGCGTGAACTGGAGTGTGTAGTCAGCTGTCATCCTGAATAAAGCCGGGGCTTGAAAAACTCAATAAATCACACACCAGCGAGTGTCGTACATCTCTGTCGGGATACTTTTTAAAGGTAATAATAAATAATAACCTTTACCTGAATAATTTTGGGTTGTGGAACGAACCATCAGAGTTCTGATTATTTCTTATGGGGGAAATTTATTTTAATATACAAGGACGCTTCCGGAATGAATTATGCTCGTAATCCAAGTTTCCACCATATATTTTTGCTTATAGTTTTTGTATCACTTATCTTGGACATGGTCGCGGGCGGCCTGGAATCTATCCCAGGGGACATTGGGCACAAGGCATTGAAATCCTTCACAGGGCATACACACTATGGGCAATTTGGGTATGCAATTTAGCCTATTCTACATGCATTTGGAGTGTGAGAGAAAACCCACCAAGCATGGGGAGAACATGCAAACTCCATGAGCACACACCATGGGGGAGGAATCGAACCCGTGAGAACCTACAAACTTTTTTATGCATGCTTATTTTATTGCTTCATTATTAAGTTAGTACAAAAATAAATAAATAAATAAATAAATAAAACAATTCAGATTTACAGGAAAAATGCAATCTTTAAGGAAAGGAAAATGAAAGCAGCATATTATTTAAAAGGCCACTATTCAAACCAAAAGAAGAAGGATGAAGGAAAACTTCTAGGTTTTGCATGCATGAAAAAGAAGCAGGTGCGACAAAGTCCTCAGAAGGAATGTTGTTGGTTCTGCAGGATGTTCAGTAAAATTGAGCAGCTCATTTCCTAATAAACCTGCACAAATTGAGACTCCATTTTTTTTCAGCAAATGGTCACTATAACAATTATTGTTTTGTTGCTTATTTTTTACTGCTTTTTATAGGTTTTAAATGTAGAAACAGTTTTTTGAGACATCCTTGCTCTACAGCAGTTATTTGCATGCATGTAACACTTTAGAATAGTATAAATAAATCAATAGGCAAATAAATAACAGTGAAAAATAGGGGGGGGGGGGGGATAACAGAACAAAATAACTTATGAAATATTTTTAAAATCTAATTTAAAAAAAGTGTAAAATAAGTTTTAAAAAATCCTTTAAATAAGACAAAAGTAAGTAAAAAATGAAGAAAAAAAATGCTTTTTGAAAATTAGTATTCATGCCTTGTAATGTTTTTCAGAACTTTATTTTTAAGCTGCATACACAGACCATGGATAAGACTGAAGCACTTACATGACCGTAATGCACAATTTGGAAGATTGTATCATAATCATTATCATTTAATCATTCAAATATGCACAAAGTACAAACCAAATAGACATCCAGAGTTTAATGATAAAAAAGGAAGTTTGTTCATCTTTAATCCTAGAAGTGAGAACTTCAGAAGAGATCACATTGTTGCTCACTCTGAGGATTGATCACTCTGGACTCTCGCTGAAACAAATAGCTAGGGATCTGGAAACGCCACCTTTCTAATGTTCACAGAATTACAATTCAGTTTAAAGAAAAAGGTAAAACATCAATGACCTGGTCGACCTGGGCCTTCTGAAAAACCTGGGCCTTAAAAGGAAGCTGCTTGAACAAAGTCAATATAGTATTCACAATGTATTAAGATCAAAACCTGACTAAAGCGATGGGTGTCTAGATACTGCTCACATGTCTGTGTTATAGTTTGTGCAGATTATATTAATAAAACGGTGGCCGGGTGGCTTAACGGTTAACACTGACGCCTTGGGTCCGGGTGCGATTATCAGCTCGTGATCTGTGTGCATGGTGGGTTTCCTCCAGGTACTGCCGTTTTATCGCACTGTCCAAAGACATGCAGATTAGGCCAATTGGTCTTCCCAAATTGTCCGTAGTGTGTGAATGTTGTCCGAAGGTCTCACCACAGCTGGAAAATGTGAATAAATACAATGGTCGCCTTTGGCCTCCACATTCTCTAGTTGGGCTACAGAGGTTCCTGGACGGATGGATGGATGGATATCCATTTAATTGAAAACCAGGATGCATCACTTCTGTTGTCTGGGAAAATCTATAATACATCTACACTAGTTTACAGTTTAACTAGAAAATACGGTTTCGTTTCAGACCCCGAGTTCTGCTTATTAGCAAGCTCAAAAAATTTGCATCTCTGCTAATGTGCATACGTTCTTAAACTCTTCAGGAAATTCAACACAATATATAAAAGCCATGAGCCCATGCTCACTTCTTCACCTTTTGCTTCCAAAGAGTCAGACTTTCTTGTATTGTTTAATGTAGTCTTGAGTAATAGTTCTCCATGAATGACACACATTTTTGGCTCTCATTTCCAGTCCAGTCCCTGTATCTGAGCAGTTTCTATCAGAGGAATGTTTTTGTTTGATAAGCAATACAGTGCTCTGTGAATCATTGAAGCCTTAAAAAACATCTAGCTTAAGGCATGAACCGGTGAGAAACAGGTGCAGATGATGACAGAATTTTCAACTTGTATCTTTAGGCATTTTGCATCCTTTCGCAGTCAAAATATTTTTCCATTTCTTTTATTTATTCTATTTCCTTTCATTTAAGTCTTGAAGAAATGAGGGTGGTCCAAGACCTTTGCACATTACACTAAATACATATGATCTCTTTCTTTCTTTTGTCATGTTGCAAAAAAAAAACACAAAAGAATGAACTCCGCTATCATGAAGATGTCAAATTAAAAAGTCACAACCCTACCTCACTGTGCTGACACTGGAGACTCCTTCTTTAAATATTAACCTCTTTCCTTACAATAAACTTTAGAGCACGTCTCTTTAGTTAAACATGCCACGTGGAGCTGCGCTTCTCAATTTCCACCGCAAATGATAATAAGACGATAAATATCATTTTAAATATCACTAGTTAAAGACGGTATCGTGTCACTTCTTTTTTTTGTGTGAATGATACGGGCTGGGTGTTTATGGTTAAGTGTTCTTCTGTGTATCATGTATAAACAAAAAAATATATAGGGTTTGAGGTTGTTAACCACCACTATTATTGTCGTTACCGATGCATTTGTCCTTATTGTTATTGTTGGTGTTATTAGTAATTACTGTATTCATGGCAGTGTGTCATGTACACAGCCTGCAGTCATGCCGGTGAGGATCGCTCGAATTAAAGGAGAGCCAGGTTTAAAGGAAGGGCAATTATTTAGGGGTAAACCTAAATGAAAAACTGAAGAAACACACACACACACTTACACGCGCAGTATTTTCAGCTGCACTTAAGAAAGATCCGAGCTTCAGATCAATGTTTCCTGAAAGCATCGTGCTTTTGTTCCCGATCAGATAACAGGCCTGATAAGCGGCTGTTTTTCTATCCAGACTACAGGCTAATGAGACGGAGATTTAGACGGCGGTGTTTGCTTTCTCAGATTAGCCCGTGTTTGCATACACACGAGCAGCGACTCGAAACATGCCGGCTATAAGGAGCAGCTCAGGCCACATGTATAAGACTTTCTCCTTTACCTTTACCTTGACTTTTTAACAACGTCCAACTGATCGCTGCTTAGTTTATTCCGATCAGTCGGAATTTTCTCTGTTTCCATAGAAACAACTCGTTTCATTCATATGAACTAAGCACTTGATGAGGATTTCTTCAAGATGTTTAGCTCATATTTATGAAAGGAGTCTCCAGTGTCAGTTGTCAAGCTTTCGTTTAACATTTGAGATAATTAGAAAAAGTTTTTTTTTTTTCGTGGATAAAACTATAAATGGAGTCTTTAAATTGTTAGCATCATGAGAATCAATGTCGTATAAGAGGAATAAAAAACTTCAGGGGTCAAGCAAGTGATTCCATCACATCACCCCATCACTGATTAGTTTCCTGTAACATCATGACATTGGATGTGTTATGACTTTAATAAACCGCATCAAAAACTAAATGTGATTGTAACAGATTATTTCATTATATAATAATAATAATAATAGTAATAATAGTAATATACAGAGTAGCCGTGCTATTTGAGGTCAGAAATGTGAACGCAGGTGTCTTTGATCCAACACAATGCGCTCTATCAGAAAGACTTCCGAGGCTAAAGCCGTTTCCTGAAGGGTGACATTACAACACACACACACACACACACACACACACACACACACACACACACACACACACACACCCACACACAGTCGGGAATGATATGCGTGGCACACTATCTGTGGTACATTAAAGACTAGTCCACTTTACTCCAGTGTACAGTGTAACTGATAACTGATAAGACACACACACACACACACACACACACACACACACACACATGCAGACACATTACAAACACCATTATATACTGTATATACAGTTTTAATGATTAAAAAACCAAGTGCGTGTGTATACACAGTCTTTTGTGACGAACATAGACACCATCAGTATGCCAAGCCTATACACATACAGTATGCACTTGCACACACACACACATACTCATGTTAGATATCTTTTGCTCTCACTACAAATAGTTATTTTTCTTTATTTTAGAATAAAAAATATATATATATATTTCTTTTTTTGTTACTGTTACAATTAAAAAAATATATGTCATTTCTTAACTATAAACGCTATGTGTTAATCATGTCTTCCGGATAAATTCTTATAAGAGTAACTTTAGTAACATTTATAGCTTTATGATAGATTGTGACACAAACTTGAAGTTTGCAAAACGTTTAGATTGCTTAATTTTTCATATTTTCAGGGACTCACCAAGAAATCTGAGCAAAGTCCTTGCGGTTTTGTCTTCTTTCCATCGTTGATGTGATTTTACACCTTTAGTATATCGTTAACTATATGCTAGCTACGTAATTTGTTCTATGATGTTATATCTGAAATTATTGACTTGCAACCATTCTTTCCTAAGCCTAACTGCGTACAAGGTTTGCGAAGTTGAAAGCTAAAATTCGGTCCTTATTTCAGAATGTGTATAACAGTTCCATGCCTATATTTATAAGGATTTATACTTTTGAGATTTTGTTGGTAACTTCATAAGCTGGGTTTTTTTATTATCATTATTTCCTTTAAAATAAAGAGATTTTTTTGACAGTATATAGCTGCTAGAATGTAAATAAGAACATGAACTAATGTGCTTGATTGATGATTTACATCAATAAATGCTACCATAAACGGATACAAAGTATACATTGTTCCTTAAATAATAAAAGATTACAGCAATTTATGAAAGCAAATTGGAGAGCTTTTACAGGAATATACTGTAGTACTGTGTAACACGTGTAATTTCATGGTTTGAAACATTACTTAATTATGTTTCCTCTACCACCACGAGTTTCATTCCATACACATCAGCTGAAATCCCGTGTAAGACAGGATATACTTCATGAGGGTTTTCTTTTTTCATCCCGTGCCGCAGATTCGCCCACAGCGGAGATTCATCACAGCTGATTTGTGTCTTTGTTGACTGTAAAGCCTTGAATCGGAGGAAAATGTGCTACATAAATAAAGACTAACCAGAGAACTGATATGAGGGTCGCACGTGAAGGTCACACGCTTTGTTATAAGTTAAGACAACAGCAAACAGTTACAGAAAAAAGAGCAACATATGACACAGTATGAAACAGTGTACAAACCAAACCTGAAGCGGAGACGCCGAGACTTTACAGCATTCTTAAACGGATTTGAACTTATTACCTTCTGGTCATTAGTGCAGAACCTTTTCTAAGTTAAATTTCATTTTACGGATAGATCTAATGGAAAATAAGGGAAATAAAATAAAATAAACTTTTTAAATGTCAAAATGCAGATTTTCTGTAAATTAGTAATTAAGTTGAGATGAAGCCTTTGGGAAAAGTCATACTAAGTATAATAGGTTCTGCTAACATTAGCTTGGTGGCAATCCTTAGCTAGCTAGCAGCCGAGTGTACAGTATTTATTTAATAGGAACATGGCGACTTCAGTAGAATATTATATCCTCCATATTTAATCCTACATTGTGTCTCCTCACCTGACAGCAATGTTTCAGATGCTTCAATATACAATGCATCCAAATACTTCATACACCTTACCTATATTTACTATGTTTTTGGGATGTTTATCTTTTTTATCAGTCAGGACTTGAAATCCCTCATGTTTCATATCATATGTACCAAGGTCACGTAATATGCCTCATTTTGTATACGGCTTTATTGCATAATTATCACCAATTAACAAACAGCACCTCATATTAGAGCCTTTATGAAGGCGTTACAGAGCATAATTAGCATCCTAAAGATGTTTTTGTAAATTTTAAGAGTTTTTCTAAATGTGTTTTTTAATTTTCTAGCTGAAATACAACTCAGACCCTGCATCATTTCCAAACGTGCTCTCTCAGTTTATGCGCCTTCGAGGAAGTGCACTTGCCTAGCCAATCAAAACACAGGAAACAAAAACGTCCATATTTGCAACTTTATCCAGCATCTTCCACCCGTTTTCAGGCTTTTCCATCTTGCATTCATGACTAATAAAATAAAGGGGAAAATATATGTAAGGGTGTTAATTCATGTTGACATTCTCCAGTATTTAGTGATATAAAAGTTAAAACCCAGACTAAAGACATACGTAATTCTTATCTTCTTGTAAAATTAGGTGCTTCATCCATCAATTACACAGGAAATAAAAACGAGCATCTTCAGTTCATTGACAGGAAACTTAATACTCTCACCCGGTTTGTTTTTTAAAAATCTGCTCATTATCAATTCATAAGATAATTAGCATATATTAGCACAATAAGACACACTGATATACACACACCTCACAGATTTCCAATAAATTTGAGCCAAAATCTGTATATATATATATATATATATATTGTTCCATTACCAAACCTATTTCCTCTCTTTCGAAAATGAATAGTCAAAAAGCACAAAAATTACACACAATTTTTAAATCATAGCTAAAAAAAAAGTTTTTAAAAAGCAAGAGTCTAATTAAAACATTTAAGTCCAAAGCGCTACTTTATTATCATTCATATCACTTCACGGCATCTTGTCTCTCCTGATAATTTTCAAGACATTACAAGGTTAGTCCCTCTGATGTCCGAGACCACACTGTAGAAACCGGATGCAGTTTGAAGGAGGTATTTAAAGAAAATAAAGATGTTGAATTTTATAGCATAGAAGTAAAAGTCTCTGTGTTGTAGCTTCCATGCAAACCCAAAGAAGCAAACTTCAGACATCTAACGCCACCTGGGAAACCATATTACGTAATCTTTACTTAATCTACAGTTACTGTATATCCATTCATTTTAGAATTAATGTGTTGAAAAAGTCTTGTGTTGTAGTATACCCAAAATATTTATAGTAAACACAATATCAGACCTATAGCTGGCTCTAAACAACAGCTTTAAGCTTTATAATCTGCACGTTCAAGATCACGATCACTAATCATTCAGCTATTATTAAAATCATATCAAACCATTTTATAGATATCTATCTAAAATGGCAAGGAATTAAATGTATTGTAGGTTTCAGATTTTTGTTCCTTTGTTTGTTTCATTGTTATTGTTGTTGGGGTTAGTTGCCTGTAGTGTTAAAGCAATTTTAACATGTGAGAGTTGCTATATAAAACTATTACTATGATTACAAGTGTATCATTTTAGTCAGTTTTTGTAAACTAAAAGTGAAAACAAAAACCACATTTATCTTGCTTTAAATTGACCTCATTAAAGCATATTTAAACTTCAAATCAATAAAAACTGTTAATACAGTATGTTTGAATTAAGCCATTAAATCATGGGTTAAAATTCCACAAACACTGTATCTATGAACTGAAACTTGAACTGAAACACTTTTAAACTCTCTTTTTTCAAAGGTATAGTACATTAACAAACATGTACATTTCTACAGCCAGGTTTGTCTTTTAAATGTTTTTTTTTCTTTATGTAATCTTTAAGTAATCTTAATGTTTACTGCTGTTGTGTGTGTGGGTTTATGTGTGTGGTGTATGTTAAGATGATAGTCTCCATGTGAACACAGTGTTTTGTAGACGATTGCTGATACAACATAATACAAATCCCTCAAACTGCTACAACCGGTTTTCATACAATTCATCCATACAATACAGCGTATTAAGACTGCAAGGGAAAGTGTGACACAGAAGAGCTAAGAAAGTAAGAATAGTAAGAAAAGTAAACTGAGTTAGCATGAATAGTGGTCTGAAACGATGGATCGTATCTGATCAGACTGATTAAAGCTCTACGAGAGTAATGGAAAACCTAGACCTGCTCATGGTTATAGTTTTTAAAAGGCTTTAATTAAAACAAAAATTCAAGATTAGTTAATATTGTATTATTAATTATAATAATAAAGAATATTTACATAATATTTATAATATTTACGAATATAGTCTTAGTCTTAAAATCTCCATCTTGTTTGTTAACTACCTTGATTTAAAATGTAAGATTGTGTGTATTCATAAATATAATTTAAAGAACCCTTCTCACAAGTCCTGTCATGTACTTTGTGTTCGCTAGCAAGCCAAAATGACTAGCAGTACTGTATGTAAATATGGCATTAAAATTCCTCTCAGAAATCTTGGTAGCTAGATTACACAAGTTAGGTATTTTACATAAGTTAGGCTAATCTAACAGTGGCAATACCAATAGCGTAAATGTACAATCGCTAATGTGATATAAATGACTAAGAAATCTCTGCCAGGTTGATGTAAGTTGATGTTGGTTAGTTTTCCAAAATTATCAGGAAAATATAATATATAATATCCTGACAGGTTATTGCGTTTAGCAACCTAGCTAAAAAAAAACCTAGCTAAAAAAAAAAAACTAAGATCAGAAAGATAGGTTCAATGAAAAAGTTTTTTTTCCCCGTAAGCCAATTTTAGCTAGTTAACTAATGTTAGCAGTAAATGTGGCATATTTTTAAAATATGTCCATACATTTTTTTTTTCATCTATATCAGGTACATTAAACTTATTTCGTTATCTAGCTAACAAATGTTAGCCACAAAGATTATGTACTTTTATCATATGACTAATAGTCCATAAGGTTACATTTTAAAAAGGAGGTTAAATTATTTTTGTTAGCTTCTAATATTAGCCACATATAAAATAAATAAATAAATAAAATAATAATTATAATAATAATAGTAATGATGCTGTTAAAAGATTTAAACAAATCCACCAGGCACCTTATTAGCTAGTTAGCTAATGTTAGCAGTGAATATATGTAATTTTAAAAATATGAGTAAAAGTCTTCTCCATAATTTTATAAAGCCTAAAACTGTTCTATTCTAGCCTATCTAAAATTGTTAGCTAGGCATGGTTAGCAACAAAGATTAAGCATTTTTACAATAAAGCTTAAAGTTCCCTCAGGTTAAATTATTTTGACTAGCTAGCAAGCATTAGCAACAAAGAGCATGTAGATTTTTAATGAATATTTACATCAATCAATATGGACAAATCCTAATTTTAGCTAGTTAGCTAATGTGAATATGGTGTTTTATAAATTTGACAAACATTCCTCTCAAAAACACTTATTAGGCAAGTTATTGATAACTAGCTCTAGTTATCAGTAAAGTTCATTTTTAAATGATTGGTTAAATTATATATATATATATATATAAAAATAAAAAAATATTTCTATTTTAGCTAGCTAAAATAAATATTTTATTAAATATCCTCTAAAAGGTAAGTTAATCCTATTTAGAGAGATAGCTAACTCATGCTAGTAACATAGGTTATGTACATTTATTAAGATGACGTTTATTATGAAGATATAAAAATCCTGTCAGGGTAAACTGTCCTAGCTAGCGAGATAGTGTTAGCGCTACATTAGTGAGAAGTCAGGGGAATCAGATTTCAAAATGTTCTTAAAATAATATATGTTTTAAATGCAAACATAAAGAAAAGATCTTCAGTTATTTCCTCTTAACTTTAGCGTAGAACACGTTGTGCAAACAGAAGACAAAAAGAAAGGAACAAAAAAAGAAAACCACACGTTTGTCCTCCCCGAGGGGCTTCTTTGCTTTATTTGTTTCAACTTCAACATTGAAAACAGCGCTCTGGTCTGTAATACAAAACCAAAGTGTTTACAAAACCCACGTGAAGCCGTAGTGAAGTTTGAGCAAACCTCCAACCACCACAAAACATTCGGACATCCTGACTAGATTTCGACTGTTACACCAGCGTTTTCTAAAAGAAGCACGGCAACCTCAGAGATGAGCGTAGGACCGAACCGAGGAGCAGAACGTCGTGACATAAATATCACGTCACCCCATCGGAGCTGATCTACAATCAGTGCCCTTGTTCACATAACAGTATTATATAATCAGTGTACGCAGGATACGAACTGATCCCGAATCAGCACCTTCATGATCTGAAAGATTTACTCGAATACAGCGATCGTGATCTGAGAGACTCTTCAAGACTAAAAACAGTGAATCGCTTCCACATCCACGCGGTTGGACGCTTAAAGAGCAATCAGGATGGAAACCCGTGGGAAAATACGGAGACATCTTTAATCAAGCAAACTCGTCCTGATTGTTCTGCTGAACAAAAACAAACAGGTCCAAAACAAACAAGTTTTTAAAATGGGCAAGGATTAGGGACAAAAAATAATAATAATAATAATAATAATTGTATGATGCATCTCCATTCTTTTTTCAGCCATATTCATGGATGGACAAACAAAAAATAGTTCATGGATAATTGTTTGTAATAAAATAAAAGCATCACAGTAGTAATAATAATAAATTTACCAGGTACATTGTAAGTTTTGCCACAAAAGTATTTCCACCCCAAGGTTTATACTTAGTTTCGCACTTGCGCAAAAAAAAAAAAAATCACATAAAGGCATAGAATTGAGATTCATCCAGAATTGTTTTATATTCATGTAAAGGGGAAAAACGTTTTTTTTTTTTTTTTAATCACAAACATTAAAGGGATGATCCTGAGATGGAAGTGGTAGTGTTTCCAACTTCCAATGACAAGAATTTGAAGGAAAAAAGGTTGAAATAGGTTGAAAATCTGGCAACCCTTATAAAGCACATCTAATTCCTAATTTATGTTGTAATCTATCGTCATCATATTTCATATCATTAAAAAAAAAAAACACCACGCTATCATCACGAACACATGGCCATGAGTGAGAGGGACACTCGGTCTGGTCATTAAGTCCGTGAGGTTGAAGACGGAGACGTCTATCTCAGCGCGTGTTAGGTCAGGGCGCAGGGTCACCCGATAAATGAGGGCTTCACATGTGACTGAGGAACCACTCACTCGTTCGTTCACTAGTTAGTTATTCTAGCTGTGACAGAAGAGAGCTGGACCGTGGGGAGGATCAAGGGGGAACAGTGGATAAAAAATTATTTTTTTCAAAAATAAAAATACAAAAAGAGTAAGACAGATCTGCACTGTTTATACACGCACTCTGGCAACAAGAGGTCGAGTCCGATGAGAAGATGGCGCAGGCAGTAATTGGAGATCCGTGGTCTTGGCAGGTTAAAAAGTCATGATTTTTGAAGTGTTGGCGAAGTGTCTAAATGAGGACACTTTTTTTTTCTTTTTGGGAGGGAATCCTGGTTTGGGATTGGAGGAGTATGGCATGAGGTGGTGACAGGTTGATGGTTAAAGCATTGTCCTTCAGCTCGCTACACATATGACACCGTGTGTGTGTGTGTGTGTGTGTGTGTGTGTGTGTGTTTTGTGCAAAATCAATGCTGTCCTTCTCAGAGAGAACAAACTCTCACGTCGCTGTGCGCCGCTCTCTCTCTCTCGTTTCTGTTCTCTCTCAGTCCACCCCGGCCTCGGGGCCGCCCCCTGCTGGAGAGGCGGCGTCTTTAGAACAGAGTCCGTCTCCGTGTCTCGTCAGTTAAAGCCGAGACCTGCGCCTTTGGGTCTCTGTGAGCAGCGGATCGGCTCGGTGATGCCCCTCCCTTCGGGTCCGAGCCCCATTCCCGGGCACCAGCCCATGTTCTGCAGCATCCGGTTCCCCATGTTGGTCTCGGGGATCGGCGCCGCTCCTTCTCCCACCACACCTACGAGCAGAGAGAGAGAGAGAGAGAGAGAGAATAATCTGTATGAGCAAACAGGATCAGCGTGATCCAGGCAGGCGGCTAATCCGGAATGTTCTAGAAAATCTTGGAGCTCGTCCACATCGGCGTCTTAACGCGAGGAGCGCTTTCCACTTTCCTAATCTGACTGACTGGAGAGATGCACCATCACGTGTGTGTGTGTGTGTGTGTGTCGGGGCGTTACCTGTAGATAACGGAGCTCCCATGGGTGCGGCCTTGCGTCTTCTCTTAATGTCTCCGGTACACAGTGAGCCAAGATGGCCGCTTGTCTGCCTGTCACACACACACACACACACACACACACACACACACACACACACACGGCTTTACAGAGTCGTTTACATGTTAAGCATGAACTACTGAAGGCTCAGAGAGCAGGAGATTTACCTGCTGGGGGTCTTTAGCGAGCAGCTTCGCCGGTGGCCTCGGTCCGATCTCGAATCCCAGTGACACTGCACACACACACACACACACACACACACACACACACACACACACCACAAAAACAACAGCACTACAGTCA
>JAQMYG010000012.1:35794717-35806521 GCA_030014215.1 Clariallabes teugelsi
GATTACCGAACAGGGAGTGTATTTGTCTGACCACCAAAGAAGGACAACTTAGTGTAAACAAGGCGTAAGATACTCAAACTTACAGAATGTCATTTCTTTGTATTAATAAGTTGGACAGAGAGTTCTGCTGTACAAACAGACAGACAGACATGTACGTGGACTTCAACCTGAAATAATAATAATAATAATAATAATAATAATAATACCACTGATTACATTAAAGATCAGCAGATTATTTTTAACTTTAACCTTTTAACTATTTCTACAAACTCTTTAACCGTCAACGATGTACTTACGATAGTAGATAATAAAATAATAACTGATTGTTGTTGTGGTTACATAATTAGAAGGTGTGTAACTGATATACTGTACACATGCAGTACAAAGGAACATTTTACCCTGATTTTTAAAAGCAGGTTTATAATTTATATTATACATTATGTAAAACATTAAAAACTTTGAGTATTTGTTTTGTCTTTTAAAACATCTGTGTTGTTCAAAGTAAAGGTGTGTAAAGTTTCTTAGTTATGCACTTGTGTTGTTGTAAGGGGAAAGAATAAAGTCTCTCAGTTGAACTATTCAGGAGATTAGATGGTGGGATTCCTTTGTACCTCAGAACTGAAAGTAGGCCAGGAGTCGACTCTGATTCTGATTCAAAACTTTGGGAGTCGATTCATCAGACTTGATCTTTTTTGTTTGTTTGTTTGTTTGTTTTCCCTTGATAAAGACTGAAGTGAACTTATAACACTAGTATCTGAATCTCCACGAATCTTATAGTGTCCGACTAAAAACCAAACACACAATCATGGAGTTATAAAGAACTGAATCGGTTCTTGTTTTAATTTTAAAAAACAAAGCTAATGTGTCTGAAAATGTGGTGAAGATGTGAAACTTTTTAATCAGAAGTGCTATAAATCACATAAAGAGCGAAATGTTTGGAGTCGACTCAGACTGTGTGTGTGTGTGTGTGTGTGGCTCACGCGCTGTTCACTCATCTATTCGACTCTCAAGCTCTGGAGTCGACTCTTTGATCATTTCCCGCGCCTGGATTTAAAGAACCGACTCTTTTAAGATTCGAATCCCGGACACAATATCGCGGCAGGTGGAGCCGCTCGCGGTGCAACAAGTCGCGCGACAACTCTGAGGAGGAGGAGTTTCCCGAACCGGGGCCGGTGATTGGGGCTCGCGCGTGGACCGAGTCGTTACCCGGCTGGAGGAGAAGCTTTAATGCACCTGCAGCCATGGACCGGGTACTGGTAAAGGACATGTTTTTAAATCCTCTCTCTCTCTCTCTCTCTCTGTGTGTGTGTGTGTGTGTGTGTGTTGTTTAGTTTAGTTGTTGAAGTCGACACACGCAGTGTCTCTAAAATAAACTGTAAACAATAAAACACAGGCAGAGATGGACAAAGGCACGAGGGGGCAAACTTCAAAGCAGACTTCAAAGCAGACTTCAAAGTTAAAATAAACACTGCAATAGTTTGGAGCCATAAAGATACATAAAGTGTAAAAATGTTTCATGTTTTAGCTTTGATGTTACTGCTTAAAACATAATAGCTCAATGTGTTAAAACTTACATAAACAATTAAAGTTAAGTTCAATAGAGGTGTGTTTACACAAACATCACATCACGATACTTTAATGCAACATTATATCGTGATATAAAGTATCCGGACAAAAGTCATATTCAGTGTTTCAAAGTTTACGAATAGGAATAATTTGTAATTATATGTATCATGGCAATAATAAAAGCAAGTGAACCATTTGTTTAACCCGTACTGTATGTGTCACTCCGCGTCCCAGGTGATCTAATAACCGTAACTCACTCGAGGTCATGCTGTAGTGCTGTATATCAGATGTTGCTTTTATACAACAATTTTTTAACAATGACCATTATATCAAAGCAGCTTCACAAAATGAAAAGAAGATTGTGTATGAGTGAGAAAAAATGTGTTTAGATAATAATGAGATTGTGAGATGTGAAACGTCCCAGTGTTGTTACTGTCCCTTATCAGCACTCATTGAATAACGCCTCTCGTCCAATCAGATTGCTCGGTCTGAACTAGCTGTGGTATGATTAGATTTAGCATAAATGTTGCCGAAATAACGAGTCGACTTACGTCAACTGTATACGGTGTTGACGCAGTTGTGCTGTATCCTGCTCTTACAGAGAGCACACAGCTTAAAATCAGAGCCTGGAAACATCTTGGACGTCTTGGAGGAAAGAAGGCGGGGCAGCGATATAGGCCACGCCCTCAGGACTTTTAGCGCTCAGCCGTATCGAGGGGCCACGCATCTGTCTCCGAGCGCCCTCAACAGGATGGTGCAGGAGTCACAGTATCTACGCTATGTTATCACCGAGGTGATGTAAAACAACAACAACAACAACAAGACATGCTTGTGTTGTTATAGGAAAATAATCAACAATTTATTGATGGATGTCAACAAATTAATTATGTTCTGCTTTGTACTCATAGTGATGTGCTTAGGCTTGAAGTTGAAAATAATCACTTCGCTCCGTGCAGATAGCCGAGGAGTCGGGCGAGCCGCGCGAGTGTGTGAAGGACGAGGCTGTGAGCATCTTGGAGGAGATGAGTCAGAACCTGCAGCTGAACTTCATCCGCCTCATGGGGTTCACTCTCACTAAAGTCTTCAAGAGGCTCTTCAGCAGCTTACGGGTCAACGAGGACGGACTTGCACGGGTTAGAGACAGTCGCTATACCGACATCGTCGTAGTGTTTTTAGCATTAACGCTTTAACCCTTTGACACACTAGGGACACTTTGAATTCCACTAAAAAAAAACACACAAATGTGGCAGATAGAAATTCCTAGGACTTTTTTTTTTCTGCAAATGTTTTTGCAGTTATAGCAATTTAATAGGTTGCAAAACAGCTAATTGCTATCGGAGTAACTAGCTAGCTAAGTATGATGGATTTTAGATTAAATACCTATGGAAACCCAGTTGGAACTTGGAAAAAAGTTATATGTTATATTTGTAAAAATTGTTCATATAACTTGTCACGTCCCACAAGAGTTTTTTTCTTGTGAAACTTTTGTTTAAAAAAACAAAAAACGAAACATAACAAAAAAAGTCAACTACTGATACCTACAGTAGGGGGCGATTACTTTAAGCATCACGATTTTATAAATGTCCCAATTCTACGTTTTGTTTTACCAGATTTTGTTACAGTTCTAAACAAACTTGGCAAATATTTTTTTTATTATTTTCTAGTATTTTAAATTTTAAATTTTATCTTTTTAATTTTGATTTTGGAGTGGATACATGAAACGACACACGAAAGAATCATGATATGTGACTGAATCGATTTTCACCCCATCTCTAAAGATTTTACATTTCCAAGCTCATGGTAACGAACTGCAATAAGTCATCATCTTGTAATCATTTCTTGACTCCGCCCCCTCACAGCTCCAGCAGGCCATTCAGGAACATCCGGTCATTCTGATGCCCAATCACAGGAGCTACATCGACTTCCTGGTCATCTCCTACATCATGTTCACCTACGATCTGTCCATCCCCGTCATCGCTGCTGGAATTCGCAAGTATCTATTAGAGACAAGCGAGAACTGCCTGTTCTCCTTAAAATATTTAATCGTGTTCATGATGTAAACACGTGCGCCAACCTTTCTGTTCCTTGTTCCCAATTTGTCCTCCAGCGCTGATGGGAATGTCTCTGATCGGTGAGATCCTGCGCCGGTCCGGAGCCTTCTTTATTCGGCGGGCGATCGGCTCGGATAAGCTCTACTGGGCCGTACTCGCGGAGTACGTCAGGACCATAGTGCGGGTAAAACATTACACTATTTAACTCTTAACACTTACAAATCATGTGGCCTTAGAGGACAGCGGTGGTTCAAAGGGTTAAAGCTAAGATTGAAAGGTCAGGGATTCAATCCCAGCACCGCCACCGTATCTGCTCCAGGGGGCGCTGTACTACCCTGACTGATCCTGCACTCTGACCTCAGCTTCCTAACTGGGATACAGTATGCAAAATAAAAAATTCTTTCAGTGTGCTGACAAACAATTGAATCTATATTATAGAAATATACGTAAAATAGCAAACGCTAGCTCAAGTGTAGTCATTTGCACCAAGATCATTCCTTATCTATATTATTGTAATAAGTATATTATAAGTATATTATAAACACCCTATATGTTCCCTCAAGTTCGACCAGATACACCTGGGGAAACGCATTACTGTACTTCGCCTTACGTGTAACTGTGTGTCTTTGCAGACGGGTTTTGCTCCGCTGGAGTTTTTCGTTGAAGGACTGCGCAGCAGGACACTCAAGTCTCTGAAGCCCAAACTGGGTACGCTAATTCCAGCCATACTAGAAGATAAACTGTGGTTCGCTAAAGCTGGTAATAAGTGATGAAATATAATGACGGAAAAATATTCGCTGAGAACCTTTTTACCCTGTGACTAAGACGAGAGACGATGACGAGACGTCACGGATATAAAAGAACAGTGATGCAGTCAGCATGCTGTATTGTTGACGAGACTACAATGTGTGTTAAAAAAAATGAAAACTAATAAAACATCTGACGTTATTATTGTCAACATATAACTTTCGTCACAATCCAATTCAAAAAGCACATATTGAACCAGAGGAAAAAAGTCGATGTGTCGTAATATCAGAGGGGAAACAGTGGGGGAACACAATCGCTGTAAAATTGCACTTTCACAGTAAAATTGCTCGTACTGCATTACGTTAAAATGGTGAATGTGTGTGTGTGTGTGTGTGTGTAGGGATGATGCAGATGATCCTGGAGCCGTTTTTTAAATCCGAGGTGTACGACATCACCCTGGTTCCCATCAGCATCAGCTACGATCGTGTCCTGGAGGAATCCCTGCTTGCTCACGAGCTGCTCGGCGTCCCCAAACCCCGAGAGACCACCAGGGTGCCGTCCGTCACGCCTACCTCCTCATCCTGTTATCACACTAAGCTTACAGTAGAATTGACATTGATCGAGTAACTGAGTAACGGCTGAGACGCTCCGGGACGTGCCGATGGTGTTTTATATCAACGGCACCACAGAGATTTATAAACTGGTTACAAATCTCTATTTATTCATGAACAGCATGTCAGGATTTTATTCATTTATAGTAACATTAATGGATGTTAAGGAATGACAACAGTATGACAGTCAACAGTGTGTGTGTGTGTGTGTGTGTGTGTGCGCAGGGTTTACTGAAGGCCCGCCGGGTTCTGGAGGAACATTACGGCTGCATGCACGTGCATTTCGGGACCCCGGTGTCCGTGAGAGAGCTGGCTGAGGGGAGGATCCATCGCGGGCAGTACAACCTCATCCCCAGGTAAATGAGAGGGTGAGACAGGAGTGAAAATGTCCCATGAAATACTCCTGTCCCATCACAACACCATGACAGAATTATAATAATAATAATAATTAATATCTGTTGGTGCAGGTGTTTGTTTACATTGAGCAAGTAGATTATTTTAAAGTAGATTATAATTAAATCCGACACATAACTGTTCATAACATCGCTTTCACTCAACACTTCATTGCATTCTGTCCAGCGGTTGGTTTAAGACACGCCCGCAGTTTGATGCATGTGCAGCACGCTGTCAAAACTAGATGTATTTGGTTTAAAATAAAGGTTTAACTTTGGTGTAACTTTGTTATAATTTAGTCACATGATGAAGATTGAAATTGACTCCCATTCCTTGGGAATCTCGTGGTTTCCTGAAAAAACAAAATAAAATAAATGTATTCATACGATTGCGATGATTCCACAATCTGGGTTCTCTTTTGTGTCCTGCTCATATGACCTCAATCGTAAAAATGAAGAAATTGTAAGTTTATTATTGTGTCTGACTTCATGACATCATGATGATCACCTCTGTCTGTCTGTCTGTCTGTCTCACTCTCTCTCAGGGATCTGCCGATGAAGCTCAGTGCGGAGCTGCAGGAGTTCACATCTGATGTCGCTCACTTGTTGGTGCGGTTGCAGGAGCAAGGCCTGGTTCTCCAGCCGTGGAGTCTCATGGCTCTGGTCCTGCTCCAGAACCCCGATGGTGTGGACTGGGACACGTTTACCCATAAAACCCTGCGCCTGAGGACACTCGCTGCTCAACTTGGAGCTCGAATCGACTGGCCTGGTACAGTTCCACAGATCGAAGACAGATCAGCCTTGTTTCAGGAGCAGAACGTGAATATGGTCTAGTTATACTATAGGTTACTATACTTCGTGAGACATTTCTGCAGATACTTTTGGTCTTCTGGAAGAATTCTGGTTGGATATTCGACATCTCTTCTTGGCAGAATTTGGTTTCCTACCACAGATCATGAGTTTTCAATGATGTTGAGGCTTCTAAAGCTTAATCTGCTTTATCCAATCCACAACCAGTTTTGATGTGTGTTTTGGGGTCAACACACATCCTTTTTTGTTCCTTATTGAGCTGATGATTTGAGGATTTGCTGAAGAATTCTCCTGCTACCTCATGATTCCATCCAAAACAACCCCAAAGCGTAATGCTACCACCACCATGCTTAACAGTTCCTACACTTGCCGTTCGTGGTGTTAAATGGCTTACCTTTACTTGTCCAAACACAACTTGAGTCACAACTTTCCACCAGAAGCCTTTCTCATGGTCCAATTGGCAAACTGTGAACTTCCATGGTGATGTAAGACTGACTTGACTGGAGACAGTGACACTGGTGTTCCAGCGGCTTCCAGTTCATGGAAGTGCCATGGTGGTCCCTGGGGTTATGTGACCATATAATTACTCAAATAAATATTAAATCAAATAGAAAATTCCCCATTATTATTGATTTTTTTCTACTATTAAAGATGTACTTTAATGAATTATCATGGAGTTTATTAAATTATTGTAATTATATTATTTTCTTCTTAAATAAGTTGTTAGATATACACGCAGAGTCACCCAAAAAAAAAATTATAGACACTTCAGGAAACCTTTTTAAAGAAAAATAAATAAATAATAATAATAATAAACATATATCTAATATTAATACAATATATATGATTATATTAATAATATACACACTATATAGTGTTTATATATAATAATGTGTGGGTATACTGTGTATAGTACGATATTATTAATATTATGTTAATATACAACAAAATTTATTTTTAAAATGTGTTTATCCTGTGTTTAATGCCAGTTATTTATTTATTTATTTATTACCTGTATTTTTGTAGTGCAGCTTCCTGACTCTGAGGTGATGTCGTCCAGCATGGCCCTGCATCACTCTGTAGCACGCCTCGAGAACGGGCGTGTCCGACTGGTCGAGGAGGCGCGGCCGGGACCCGTCACTCAAGAGGAGGCCGTGCTCAATCGAGCGTCGACGGTGCTCATGTGCGCCTCCTACAGGAACCAAGCGCTGCACGTCTTCACCCGTCCCACCCTGGTGGCTGTTGCCATGACAACGGCTCCAAGCTACAGCAAAGGTGCGTGTAAATTATTATTATGCTTCAGTAAAATGCAGATTGCTGGACACTTTTACACACATGTTGATAACATTGAAAAATACGACGGTGTAATTTAAATAAAAAAAAATAAAAAAACAGTTTATACTCTAAATGTGAACAAGGTTGTGTACCTGATATGGGGAGACGCAGATTTATAACCAGTGTCGTTTCCTCTACAGAGGACGTCTTTACTCGCTTCTGTTTCCTGCAAGATCTTTTGTCAAACGAGTTCATCTTCATGCCTGGCCGTGCAGCGCAGGTGAGACCGAAACGACTCGCATCATGTGTGTGTATGTACACTTCCTCAATAATGATAAAGAATAGCTTTTTTTTAATAGGTTGGCTGCTTAAAAGCAGCGCATCACTGGTGTGTCTCATACCAATCAGATCAGTCCGTACTAAAGAAAATAATAATAATAGCATAAATAATCTTCCCCACAGACTTTCTTTACAATACCGTATTGCCTGTGTTCATACCCTCAACAAAAGTTAAGAAAGGTTGCCAGATATTATAAAATGTGCCATACTGTATACCTAATTTTCCCCCAGTTTAAGATGCTACATCACTTCCCTTATCCAGTGGCTGAATGTGGGTGGAGTGTAAAGTCTTTCCATTTGGTCAGTATCAGTCTCCTAGACAAAAGACAACAGAAGGCCAATGTTTCGATTTTCCTTTTGCTAAAACTAGTGTTTTTCATGGCCACACAAATGGAGATGGCTCTACCTCCTCTCCAAATAGTTGAAGGACGAATGTGAAGGCTGATTACTTCAAAATATCATGAGTAACGCCGTCACATTTTGAAGTTTTCTTCATAATGAAGGAAGTGATGTTGTATGTTTCATGGCCTAAACCTACCTAAGAGATGCTGGAGGATACAAGACCCGAGGGTATTAAATATAAATTTATTGTTAAAATAAAAAATCTAATATTTAAATAAAAATTAAATATTTTTAAAGTAAGAAAAACACTGGGATTTGGGTGAAATCCGCTTTTTGTAAAATGTGTGTAAGTGTTACACTTTGCTCCGTCTCATCTCGGTTCAGTCTAAGGACTTGGTGAAGACATAGTGAAGGTGTTGCACTACTGATCAGGAGGTCGCAGTTTCAAACCCTAAACTGAGATTAACATACAGTGGTTTGTGAAAGATGTAGAAGAACCTGGAATACAGGAAACACATTTCCTGATTCACTTAAAGCATTGTACAGTATTAACTGTAAGAGAAGTTATATTTATTATATTTATCGCATCTTAATGATGTGAGGTTAATACACTATACCAGGTGATTTTATTGCTTTTTTATTTAATATGACTCATGTGAGATCATTCCATTATCCTTATTTATTTATATTTTTAGATGAGTCTCTCTCCATCCTTGTGTTCTTTGATAAAAAAAGATAAATAGTTTACTTAAACTTTTTATTCTCCTGCTGTTTATTAAAAACATATAGTCTCCTGATAGCTAATTAAAAATGATCAATAAATATAGACATCACTCGATGTAAAAAGTTATGGCAAGGAAATAGTTTTTACCGTGTCGCTCAACCCTAGAATTTACTCAGCAAAAACATGATTGTTTTTGGTCATTAAAATACATGAATTGGTTCGTATCGCTTGCAGCGTACAGATAAATACCCCGTTTTAGTAGGAACTCAGGAACACCTTGTGGGATAAAATGGTGGCTAGATCAGTGGATCTCTGGTCCTACAGTCGGGAGATCCGTTTGTCCTCAGTGTCTCTTCTACCAGATCCCATGTATCTCCGTGTCTGTGTCAGGATTTTGAGGAGGGCTGCTCCGGCCTGCTGCGATGTGGAGCCCTGAGCAGCTCCGACCACAGACTGAGGCCGATGGAAGACGAGCGGGACATCATCGACCTCCTCGGCTCCGCTATTGGGCCGTTTATTGAAACCTACCAGGTGAGAGTTTTGTTTTTATTGCAGCCTGTTGGTTTACTCGGGGAAACTGACTGTCTCAGTAATTCTGTGAGGGTATTTATTACCCGGTGTTGGTTTTAGGTGGTGTTTCGAATTTTGTGTGAGGAGACGTTTCAGACGTTTACGGAGAAAAGGTTCGTGCCTGACGTCCGCGCTGCCGTCATGAAGCTTTTCCTCTCAGGTGAGCATAGGGCACTAACAAGACCTACAAGAGGAGGTGGTTCATTCATTCATTCATTCATTCATTCCTATGAATATCCTAGAAGACTTAGGGCACGATGGGGGGTACACCTTGGACAGGGTACTAATCCATCACAGTGCACACACACGCACACACACACACGATCATTCACACACTACAGGCAATTTGGGAACGCCAATTAGCCTAATCTGCAGGTCTTTGGACTGTGGGAGGAAACCGGAGAACCCGGAGGAAACCCACCAAGCACGGGAAGAACATGCAAACTCCATGCACACAGACCCTGAGGCGGGAATCGAACCCGGACCCTGGAGGTGCAAGGCCGACAGTGCTAAACACAAGCACAATAGATTGAAAAGTGATTAGTAGACATTTCTTTGACGCTGGTGTCATGTTTTTTTTGTTTGTTTGTTTACTCACACAAAGGCTGTCAATATTAACGTGTTAGCGCATGTGATTAATCTAGACATTTCAACGCGTTACTATTTTTTTGACGGAAAATGAATCAAATGACCAAGTTTGACCCCAGTGGCTTTCCATAGTCGCCGCGCAGTTACCCGGCTGTGTGTGATAATATCACATTTAACACGGATAATAAGACGACTGAGGGAACATCACCAGGTGCTGAATGGCAGGTTTCATTATAAAAAGCTTTTAGATGGAAGTTTGGATGAAACCAAAGTTGTTTGCTCGCACTACCTTCAAGAGGGACTATTTTTACAAGAATACATTAAGTGTACATAAGATGTGGGAGCGGTGACTCGGGCGCCTCCGGCTCTGTGTTGTTGATTTTCATATCTGAGGGTCCGGGTTCAAGCCCAAGCATTTTAAAATTGTGATTAATCGTGATTAATTACAGACTATGACTTTGATTAACTAAGGTGAATTGATTGACAGCACTAGTTTCTTGTGTCATACTATCAGTTCTAGCACTTCCGCCTGGTGAATTATAAGTCAGATATGTGACAAACCAAAGTTCCATAGAGGTTCTATAGAGACTTTCGAATTGCTTGCAGATATTTTCCATTCCTGACTCGATGAAACCAGCAAGCTAGGTACAGTAGTTTGCACAAGACAGCGTGAGAGAACTGTGTGTGAAAGACATGACTACGAATCACTTTTTACTTTTACGCTAACAAACAGTCAGTCTCCATGTCCCCTCCTCAAGCTCCCTGTCTCTCTGTATGTCTCCCTCTTCAGGTGAGGTACTGTCGTACGAGTGTTTGTCCTCCGACACACACAAGAACGCTCTGTCGGCTCTGGTCAGGATGGGGGCCGTCTCTAAATCCAAGGAGTAAGTGGAAATCTTCCAACACTGTGCTATTAGATAATCCACAAATACACTCCAAACTGTAAATCAGGGATAAAGTTTGCTTACAGGCATGGACGAGTGTCTTCTCCTCCTCCTGTTTATTAATAATGATCAGGTTACTTGTGTGTGCTTGCATGTGAGAGTGTTTCTCAACCCGAGGGTCTGGGGTATGATTACAGCGGGTCTTTGATCAGTTCTAAAATTATGTAAATGTACGTAAAAGTGAGATTGTTAAATGTTTTTAAATAGGTCGAGTATGTTTCAGAAAAGCTTCTGTTTTTACCAATACTGTATTCTTCACTCAGGTCTCCATCAGTGAACTACTTCACAATAATATTGTAATAATAATACATTTGTAAAATAAAAAAAAATTATGTCCGGAATGTAATGTATATTGAGCTGCGTTCAAGTCAAACCGGGATTGTGCGGAATAACAGAGCACAGAGTAAAAACTGCCTTTATTTCTCTATATAATCCCCTGCTGCACTAATGCACTTATCCCAGAGTTTCATTAGTGCTTGGACACCATCAAGGTAAAAAGTTGTCCCAGGACACTAAAGCCACGATCACACATCCTGCTCCACGTCTGAAATGCTGGCCTCCCAGGAACTCCTTTAATGGCCCAAACATGTGGAAATGGCTTGGATGTGGCAATAACACATCCCAGCCAAGTTCCTGTAATGTGCAAGTGGTGTTGGTGAATGACTGTGTCGCCACAGACAGATGCGTCTCTTCCGCAAATTGGCGACAGGTTATCCATCGATTTTTTTTCAAAGATCAGACGTTCCACTCGCTGAACGTCAACTGCAGTTCAATTCAATTTTATTTGTATAGCGCTTTTAACAATTGTCATTGTCGCAAAGCAGCTTCACACAATCAAAAGAATT
>JAQMYG010000012.1:35807557-35830865 GCA_030014215.1 Clariallabes teugelsi
ATATTTCTCATTTTATACCACTTGATTTGATCTGTTCTCAGAGCTGAGCAGATCGAGTACAGGGTGAACCAGAGTGCAGTGAGGAGACTACAGCACACACTGGGTCAGAACACACACTTTCAGCTCTGTATGGAAATAAATCGACCTGTAATCACAGTGTGTATCAGTTTCTCCTTAGATAACACAATGTTGGGTAACATTATAAGCAGCACTGTGTAATATTAAGTAATATAAATCAGCATTACTTAAAACAAATCAATTCAGCTTTAAGGCCATCATTTGAACATGCACGATATGTACGATGAATATACTGCTTAAAAAAAAAAAAAAAAAAAAATGAAGGGTCGTTCAAGTCAAACTGGGACTAAGTGTTACCTTAAATTCTTTTGATCAGTGTATGTACAGTACAGTACAGTAATGCCTAGGCGCTTCTTAAACACAAACATTACCATGAAAATAGTGCCATTTTTCAACACAAAACTACATTTTCATAATTATTCGCACCCCCATTTCTCTTCTGCGCCTCATTCTATAATAAGTGGGTGGGGACACGGGTCAAGGCTTTCATACCGTCCTCCGAGCAAAGCATTTGACATTATTTCATATAGTCCCTGTGAATAAGATGCAAAATTAATTTTAAGGATAAAAATAGTTATTATTATTATAATGATGATAATTGTGTGCCAATTAGTGACGGATATAAAAATGACAAGTCGAGGGTGGCTATTATTTTTTCTTTATGGATTATGGAGTTTACGGTACATCTGTATATATTCTTGACGATACCGGGAGAGTTACTGTGTAGTTAAGTGTAATGCACGTCAATCCTGATTGATCTCATTGATTAATCTTTAACAGTGTTGTAAATAATCTCCTGTCTCTTCGTCTCCAGGTGGTGATGTCACGTCCAAGGTGCCGCTGTACTCGAGACTGTAACGCGACCCTCCACTTCTGCTCCTTCTTTTTTTTCTTCTTTTTTTTAAGAAATAACAGGTTAAAGTAGGACCTTCCATAATCTGAGCCTTATTCATTACAAAGTAATACCAACAAAATGTAGAGCATTCCCAGAATTCCTTACTCTATCGTGTAATGAAGGAATTCAGCAGCTGATGTCACTCAGAGGTGTAGAAGTTTTCAGAACATTACAGTTAACAGCATCTATACAGTGGTTATGATTTAGTATTAAGCCATGTGTAGGTTCACAGTAAAGTGTACAGTAGATACGCGAGTATACCTGACTTCATGCTGATGTGTAATTGTAGATATTTTAATTTGTAGATAGTAATTTATAATACAAAAAAAAACAGACTATAATAATAATAATAATAATAGTGTTTCAAAACGATGTGAAATAGCACAATTTATACTAATGTATGATACACTGGGAATTAAAAATGTTTCATAATTAATAAACACGATTTCATTAACTGTTTCTTTAAGGTAACACAAAAAAGTTGGATCATTTGGGTGCTGTGAGTTGCGAGGTACAGTCTCCGTGGATTGGACTTGTTTATCTGGTGTATCTCATGGGTGCTCAGTGGGATTGGGAACTGGGGAATTTGGAGGTCAGGGGCCTTGGGCTCTCTGTGGTGCACTGGGTGTTCTGGTGCCTTTCTGTTGCGGCCAGCATTGACCTTTGCGCTACATTGGCTTTTCTGTGGGATCAGACCGGACAGGCTGGCCTTTGATTTGCTTTGATTGACCGCTTTATTTAACCCTGTAAACAAGTACCGGATGCAAATTTATCTTTAAAATTAACCTGAGAATAGAGAAGTGAGAAGAAAAAAAAGCGAAAAAAGACAGGACCAGGTAGATTTTTTTTTTTTTTGCACACAAACAGTACATTTAATTCAAGTGTTCCCCAGCACAAATACATAAGAAAAGGAGTCATTCTATTTCTTTCTTTCTGTCTTTCTTCCCTTTCTTTCATGCTTTCTGTCCATCTCTTCACGGCGTCTGCAAATAACAGCAGAACCACAGCTGTGGATGAAGAGAGCATGAAGAAGAAAAGAGCGAGAGTGAGACAGAGTGAGACAGAGAGAGAGAGAGAGAGAGAGAAAGACGGATGCATCTGACAGACCAAATATGAAAGACAGAAACTAGGACATGGCTGTAGTCAATAAATATTGAGGCAACAACAATCATTTTATATATATATATATATATATATATATACATATACATATATATAAAAACACAATGTAACATTACAATCAGATCCAACAAAAGCCAGACTATATGGAGCAAGGAATGTTGGGTAATGTGGGTTTTTGCTGCCAAGGATAAAGCGAGTTAGGTATCAGTGCACGGAGTCTTCGGGATGTTTAACAGAATGACTTCCTCATCAAGACGCTCATACGTACTACAGTGATGTCTAGGCTAAAACACATGAAATTTCTCCTTTTTTATTCTTTTTTTTTTTTTCTCTACTTTTACATTATCATCATCATCAAGTACAAAGTTAAAATGCATTTGTTAATATATTCATAAAAGAGTAAAATAATAGTGCTTTTTTTTCTTTTTCTTCTTTTTCTTAACTCCATTACTACGACAACATAAAAACAGTCATTGTCAAGACCGGTCAATCCTTAATTCCAACAATATATTTTCACTTCTTTATTTCTTTTTAATCATTTAAGAATAAATTGTATAGCACCTTATTTATTTATTTATTTATTTATTTATTCATTTATTAATTTTTTTTTAAAACCCTTTCACTCTCTTTAAAGATTTGAGTTGTAAAATAACCCGGTAGAGGATCGCCTCCTTTAAAGCTGCGAAACTGGGTATCGGTTGGCTTGTGAATTCGTCCTCTCTCGTTTGAGACAATTCATAAATACGTAAAGAAAGAGGAAAAGAAAACTCGTTGGGACGTGACGGCGGATTGACACGCCCCCTTCTCACACCATCATCATCATCATCATCATCAGCACCACCGCCTTTCAGCTTACTATTTTCAGGCTCTGCCTTTGGCCAGTCTCCTAATCACAACAGCTACGCTAACACAGCCTAGGATCACACTGACATTAGCCTATACGGATTGAGAAACACACCCGGAGCACAAAACATGATCGAATGCTTTTAAAAAAAAAAGAAAAGAAAAGAAAAAGCATATCTATGTACAGTTGGATTACCGCTGAACTCGGCTGAATGGAGTTCCCGTCTCGGCCGCACAGAAAGTGAGTCTGGAAAGAACGCATGTTGGCCTGAGTTTTATTCGATGTGTCGAGCGGCTAATGCGTCTTTCTCCGGAAACCAGGCTTAGCTCAGCTTCTGGAGTTTATCTGTCTGGATGGTGATTCGCTGATGAGGAACCACTTTCCTGAATGCACACTATGATCAGTTGTGGACAGTGCTGGTCCTCGCTAGTTAGTGAAGAAACCATGCTTTTCACAAACATCCAAAGGTGTCCCTAAGGGGCTGACAGAAATGTCTTAAAGAAAGCACTTGGGTTTTTGTTTGCTAGCCAATGCAAAGATCTCCGTGAGTTTAGCACCCTTAAAGAGTCACAGCGTCTTGACTCGTGAAATGTCTTAGTATGTGTACACTTTATCAGGCCACGAGCTTCACAATCTTGAAGGCTGCATTCTGACTGCTTTTTTGCACTCTCGAGCGTCGAATGGTAATTGGATTAAATGTGAGTCACAGCAGCACATCTGTCGAGTATCTATTGGATACTCAAGAAGTCTATGATTCGTTGTTAGATGAACGGCCTCTGTTTTTTTGCAAAACTAGATAGGTGATGGAAATGGACAGACTCTTCAGCAACACCTAGAGTTCTGGCTCCACAATTCAAAGAGCCCTTGATTATCCGATGATAGCCGTCTTGCTAACAAGTGGGGCAGTTGTAGCTTAGTGGGTTAAGGCTCTGGGTTACTCATCAGAAGGTCAGGGGTTCATGACCCAGCTCCACCAAGCTGCCACTGTTGGGGCCTTGAGCAAGGCTGTTAACCCTGTCTGCTCCATTTTATGGCTGACCCCAAGTGCTCTGACCCCAGCTTTCTGTTGGGACAACCGAAGAAAAGAACTGCTTAAAGAATAAACAGGGAGGTGGCACCTAGCATATCTCTTCCTGCCATCAGTAGTGGTTATAGACATTAGCAAGATTAGCTACTGAAGGCTAGGAGGTCATTCACAGTCAAGCAGCACCACAGCAGAGGAGACTCTAATAAGGAACGCACTGGTGTTGGTTGAGGGGTAGACGGGGGTGCAGGTTGGGGGATGAAGCGAGGACCAGCACTGCTGAGGCCTGTGGAGAATCTGTGTCTGGAAAGTTGGCCTAAAACGTTCTTACTCTTCAGTCTGCCTTCGAATCAGGTCAGAGAGATTAGCCTCTCGTATCAATACTACACAACGACACCCTTGAAAATCTGGGAAGCCGGGGGTTAAAGCAACAACGACAACAACGATAAAGATCGCGAGAAAGCACCAGAAAGCACCAGGGCACCCCGCTGACCTCCGATCTGAACGATGTGTACAACAGCATGGGGAGAATACAGTAAACCAGAACCGATTATCCAGACCGATAATTGGAAGGTGAGTGCATGCTGTTGAGCACCAACACACCACCGGAGGCCACGCCCACCGGATCATCCCGGCTTCCCCAGGAAGTTTCTGTAAGCACCAGAGTGTCACTCTGCATCCCAACGATCCGACGACAGCATGGAGAGAATACAGTAACCCAGATATTGTTTCAATCCGTAACTGGAAGGTGTGCGCACATTGTGAAGCACCTACACACCACGCCACGAGGCCACGCCCACCAAAAACTAAAGGAATTCTGGGAGCACCTTGTGACCAGATATTACGACATCACACAGCAGAGGCCACTATCCCAGAATTCCCTGGGTGGAGAGAACTGTATTGGAGAAGTAAAAAATCCTGATCCTGGATCATGACGTCCAGAATTCAAAATCAACATTCCATTAAAGGAACCTTTACAGGAACCTCGGGATCTGTTCGGGGACTTGGCTTTTCAAGAAATATGGAGGCCATGTTTAGGAACCAAACTTTTGCCGTGTTTCGAACCTAGGAACCTTTCTAAGAACCCAGAAACTTTAACTGCAGAGAGATTTTAAAGACCCCAGGGAATGTCAAGGGTAAGAACCCTTTCAGGAACCACTTTTGCATTCTAGCCTCGTTTCCGCTTTGGGAACCTTTTGAGGAACTATAGCTTTCGTGTCCACTGCAGGAACCTTCTCAGGAGCTGAACAACTTGTTCAAACTAAGCTTTGGGGGTCTACCACAGGAACCCAAGGACATTTTTGGAACTTAAAAACTTTAGGCACATTTCTACGAGAGGAACCAAAGCAAACTTTAAAAAATAATAATAATAAAGCTGACCAGGAACTGCTTAGGTCTGGTTCGGCTTAGTTTTGGAACCCTTCAGTTCCTCAAAAAGTTCTGATATAGTGGTAGAAATGTGCCTAATTAAAATAAAATAAAAAACTGGGATTAGCGTACAGGCTTAATGCTAGCTTGAGCCCAGAACCAGGAAGGAAAGGAAAGGAAGAGAAGAAAGCACCCCGGAGAGAGATTTCTGATCGTTCCGTCAGCCGGACAAAAATCAAAGCATGTTGGAGTTGGAGCACGCTTTCTCCACACACACACACACACACACATACACACACACACACATACCCACTCTTCCACTCATACATCGGCACCAGTACAGTAAAAATGGCGGAGTCGGACGCAACCTTGTGGTTTACAGTAGAAATGAGTTCCGCTGGTGGTCTCTAGCATCACCACAGTGCTTTGTGGAAGGAAATAGATTAGTTTGTATTTTGCCGCTGCCCCCTGTAGGCCTGGGCTGGAAGCGCAGCAGCTCTCTGAGACGTAGGTGTGTGTCTGTGTGTGTGTGTGTAAATACGGAGCATTCTCTCTGGACCATTTTCAGAAGATTGAGCGGTATTGCATCAGTCTGTAATGTAGAAATCTCCAAACATGGATGCAACAAGTATTTCAAATCCTGTGTGTGTGTGTGTGTGTTTTAATCAGTCAATCACTATGTGCCCCAGCAGTAAGGCCTCAAGTGTGGCTGTGCATCAGTATTGCTGCCAGAAAGATAGTGACAAATGAAGCAAAAGAGAGCGAGAGAGAGAGAGAGAGAGAGAGAGATGAAAAGATGAAGGAAGGACGGAAGGAGAACATCAGTACACTAGAGTAGGAGAGGAGAGAGAAAGTAGAAAGGGTCAGAAAAGAACAGAGGTAGACAAAGAGAAGTGAGAAAGACAGAGAGAAAGGATGGAGGAGGAAAGTGAGGAAGAGGGGAAGAACTGAAAGGGATAAAGATGAGGAGAGAGGTGGTCTGGTGATGGAGGTGTAGAAGAAGAGAGAGAGAGAGAGAGAGAGAGCACCGTAGTTGTAACAGCATTTGAGCTGTACAGGAGTTGTGTTGTTGTGTAGTACCATGACATAACTGTAAACAGTGTATCAGCTGGTTTGTGTGTGTGTTTGCGCCACTTGACTAGATGTAAATGACGCCAAGATAGTGTGTATGTGTGTGTGGGATTAGTTTTCAAAGATGCTTTTACCCTCAAATCTGCTTTGTGCTCAAAGAGACAAACATCCTCTCTCTCTCACACACACTCACTCACTCAATCGCTCACACACACACACACACACACACACACACACGCTGGCATCCACACACTCATGCAGGCATGTCTCTTTCTCGTCAGAGAATCTGTGTGTGTGTGTGAGATCACAGATGAATTATGTCGATCGTTCTGACACTGTAGAAGTCTGTAAAATAAAAGATTAAAAAAAAAAGAAGTAATGAAGTCTTCAATAAATAGCCGACACGTTAAAGTGAGACGTGAGGTCGGACGAACTGTGATAAATTTTTTTTCTTCCTTTCTCGATGAATAGCACCAGTAAGTCGTCAGGCATCTACCAAAACAAATGTAAGAAGGGTGGAGTTTGGTTGCTATGCAAATGAAGGGGCGGAGCAAGTCGTGGGATGGCACGGCGTGACTCGGAGAGGGCGGGGCTTCAGTAACAGGCGAAGTATTCCTTCAGCGGCGCGAACAGGTGCCGGATCACCGGGACGCTCCACGACCTTCCCAGGAGTCTTTGCCTGGCCAGGCGGCTCATGTTGGACACGTCCGTGTAGTGCACAGGAAATCCAAACACCCTGAGGAAGGAAGGAAGGAATGAAAAAAAAGAAAAGAAAAAGAAGACCGCGTGATGTTTCATCGACAGAACGATAGAGAATTCCTGGTCTTTTCATTTCTTTACACTTCTTGTCTTCATGTCACTTCAGCTCTACACTCTTTTCACCACAGGAACCTATGAAGAATGCTTTCATCTCGTTCCACTCATCTACCCATCTATACGATCCATGTGTGAATCCATCTATCCATTCATCCATCCAATCATCAGTAAATGCTTCCACCCATCCATCATTCATTTATCCATCCATACCTTTCATTCCATCCATCTATCCATCACTCTCCATCCATCTATTCATTCATCCATCATCCATCCATTCCTACCTTTCCATCCATCATTATGACATTATTTATCCATCCATGAGTGTCCATCCATTCCTTTCATCCATCCATCATTCCCATCCATCCCTTTTAATCCATCCATCCATCCATCCATCCATCTATTCCTACCTTTTAATCCATCCATACATCTATCCATAACTTTCTTTTACTTCATTTTTAATCCATCCATGTTTAATCCATCCATTCCCATCTTTCCATCCATCATTATGACTTTTTTATCCATCCATTACTGTCCTTCCATTCCTTTCATCCATCCATCATTCCCATCCATCGCTTTTAATCCATCCATCCATCCATCCATCTATCCCTACCTTTTCATCCATCCATATTTTTCTCCATCTATCCATAACTTTCTTTTAATCCATCACTTCATTTTTAATCCATCCATGTTTTTTCATTGTATCCATCCATCATTTCTTTTCTCCATCCACCAATCCATCTATCCAACCCTTTTCTTCCATCCATCCAGCCATCATCCATCCATTCCTACCTTTCATCCATTCATCATTAATTTAGCAATTTATCATTACATATCTTTCATCCATCCATCACTTTCCATCCAACCATCATCCATCCATTCCCATCTTTCCATCCATCATTATGACTTTTTTAATCCATCCATGACTGTCCATCCATACCTTTCATCCATCCATCATTCCTATCCATCTATCCCTTTTAATCCATCCATCTATCTATCCATCCATCCATCTGTTCCAACATTTTCATCCATCCATATTTTTCTCCATCTATCTATCTATCCATAACTTTCCATTAATCCATCCATCCCTTTTTAATCCATCCATCATCCATCCATCCATCCCTTTTTAATCCATCCATCCATCCATCCATCCATCATACCTTTCCATCTCAGTGCACCAGAGGATATCCTCCTTGTTGTTCATGTAGACGGGGAAGTGCTGGTCTTTGCCCTGCTTGATGGAGTTGGAGCGAGTGGTGATGGTTCTCAACTTATCGAACTGAAACGAAAAACCCGTTCTCCATATTAGCCACGCCACTTCTGTCAACACACCCAATCACAAGGCTTATATAAATACTAGTAACACTCTCAGCTGCTGGAGGAATCGGTTTTTAACCTGAACACTAAATGGTTCCTGACTGACTGGTGTACTTTGAGAGAAACTCTTAAAATGGCTGTTTTAATGCTAATGTTAATACAAGACTCCTTCTATATACAGTAAGGCGACTAGTAATAAAACCAGGATCCAAACGTGGAGACTCTGGCGTAGACTAGAGGAAGACAAAATGTCAAGCCATCCAAAAGCCACAGTTGTGAGAGTGTTTAAAGAGCAGAAGATGCAGCCATGAACTCCACCACAATGTCGTCATGTTGCCATTTTGCAAGGTTGAATTGTGGCGGCATGGTGGCTTAGTGGTTAGCACTGTCGCCTTGCACCTCCTGGGTCTGGGTTTGATTCCTGGCCAGGTTCGATTGTGCTCTATGTGTATGGAGTTTGCATGTTCTCCCTGTGCTTGGTGGCTTTCCCATGGGTACTCCGGTTTCCTCCCACGGTCCAAAGACCTGCAGATTAGGCTAAATGGCGTTCCCAAACTGTCCGTAGTGTGTGAATGAGTGCTCTAAATCTCCTGGGATAGGCTCCAGGACCCCCTCGCGACCCTGAATACAGGATAAAGCGGTATAGACGATGAGTGAGTTAGAATTGTTGATTAAAAAAAAAACGGTGAAAGAAATAAGATTTCTTACTCCATCCGTTTCCCCCGAATGTGACTGATCACACACCACACTGTACCTGCTGAGTATCTGAGTGATAAATCTGACAGAATTGGACATGCTATACCTGCGACAATAAAATAAAAACTGGAGCAATAGCGCCCTCTGGTGGACAATATGTTCTACATCCTGAGTTTTCAACAATTAGATATGATTTGGACAAAAACTGAGACTGGGGCCTTACATCACCAACCTTGGCTGTGCGTCCGTGTTCCAGACAGTCCTGCAGGTCCAGTCTGTCATTCACCATGGCACTTAGCGGCCTGTAGGGGGAGAGAAATAAATAAATAAATCTAAAATAAATCTATGTTATATAGCAGCAGCTGTCAATCACAGATTTATATTCATGCACTTGTAATATGTTATTGTTTCTATGGTAACAGATATATGTAAGAGGACGTATGGAAGGAGTCTCCAGTGTTAGAAGTTTTCGGACGCTTTTCGCATAGAGTTTCTATGCTTTGCGGTTTCTCTTTTTATTTATTTTTTTATTAGAAGAAAAAGAGACGGATTTTTCGAGACGGAAACATTACACAACGGTAAATGTAGCTGTAAACGGGGAAAAAAACATGACGTGAAAAGCATTATTTGATACTAAACACTTCAATCCACTTCCTGCTGGCAACAGTATCTCCGCGTCATCACCCCACACCGCCGCACCGCATGAACTGCACTGTGTGATTTATTCCCGCCGTCGCTCGCGCACTCAACGACTAGCGCACTCAACGACTAGCGCACTTGACTTCTGATCAGAGCCGAAATGGAAAGAAAGGGATGAGTGGAAAAGCGCTAGGGTGCTAAAGCAGAAGCAGGTCGTCCTCACCTGTTCATGCCCGGCAGGTTACCCCAGAAGTAGCGGGCGCGGTGGGCAGCAGACACCTCCTTGGCGTCGATCATCACCGGGTTACACTGAGGTGAGAGACAGAGAGAGAGAGAGAGAGAGACCAGGCTGGGTTAGTCTACATCCACGAGAAGGGATCTGATATTAAGGCAAGGATTAGTTAGCTTATAGAAATGTGTGTGTGTGTGTGTGTGTACCTCGAGGAAGCGTGAGATGTCTCTCTTGTCGCTCACTCCCATGGCCACGACGTTCTCAAAGAGCCAGAAGAACGGCCGCTCGTCTCCTTCTTTAGGACGAGCCTCGTGTAGCAGACGATAAAACTCGAAAAACAGTCGCCCGGTGCCCTCTGCACAACACACACACACACATACACACACCTTAACAAAAGATCGTATATCAGACAAAAGATCTCATGTATCCTTTAGATCACGTCTGTATTTTCAGCGTAAAAGTAGGCGGGGCTAATCTCAGGTGAGTTTGAGTTCAGTCCGCGTCTGAACAACCTAGCGTGCTAAAGAGAAAAATTTTGCCGTCCTGATTAGGAGTCTCGGATACAAGGCTGTCAATCGATTGTGCTCATTAGAATATTAGGCCACACCCGTTTCCGGACCGGTTTGCTAAGCGAGATCAGGTGGTGTTTGAGCTCCGGGTCGTGTTTACGGCGTACCGAAGAGTCCTTTCCTGGCGGGGTTGACGATGGAGAGATCGTTGCACGGGCTCCCGCCGATCACCAGGTCAAATGGACCCCACTCTTGAATCTGTAACACACACACACACACACACACACACATGCATATTAAAACATTTTCATATTATTAAATAATCTGCTGTGTTCTCTCTATGAGGCAGATTTCTTATTTCATACACTGTTTTCACTTGTTACTTAAACTGAGATGCTCGCCAGTTTTTTTTTTTTTTTACACTTTCGTCAATGTGTTAAATGGTCTCGCTCGGTGTTAAACGCGTGGTGAGAGTGTGGGTCTTTGTGCGCATCGTGCCTGTGTGTGTGGCAAATCACAGCGTCTTATGCAAATCACATCTCCGCGCCCCGCTGCAGTGTGAGCATGTGTGTGTATCTTCAGGGTCTTCTCTAATCTGCAAAAGCCAGCTTGAACAGGACGCTCAGTCTGCCTTAAAATGTCCTGCACGCCGCTAGCTGAAGCCTGATCCGCACATGATTGAGGCTTTTCAGCTATCGCGGTCAGTTCAGTCTGTGATCAGACGTTGTCTGTCACTTTCACACACACACACACACACACACATGGCTTCATCTAACCTCCGCTCGTTTCATTTCAGGATCAAATCAGGTGTGGAGCTAGTTTATCTACTGCGTCAAAATACACACAAGGTGATCTCTTTATCTCTCTCTCTCTCTCACACACACACACAGAGACACACACAGACCCTCAGTACAGTCAGCGCAGGCCTGAGGGCAGAAAAGCAGAAACGCGTGCACTTCAAAGCCAGAGCTGAAATATGAGCTCCATCAACACTGCTGCATGTACGTCTCTATTTATACACTCAGACAGAGAGGAACAGAAAGACGAACGGAGAAGAAAGAAAGAAAGAGGTAGAGAGACTAGATAAAAAATATAGACAGGTCAGAAAGAAAGAGTGAGTAAGAGAGTCAGACAGAGAGACAGAAATATGGTGCACCACAAGGTTAAAAAAAGGTTTTACACACACACACACACACACACTGCTGAGTGATACCTGAAAACGTAAGCAATAATGAAATCCATGATAATCTTGTAATCAGTTATAGATAATGTGGTAATACGTGTAAACCCCAGGTTTAAAGAAATTCATCAACAAACAACATCTGGATTTTTGCTATACGAGAGTTAAAGTTATCAGAATATCAGAATGTTATCAGAATAAAAGTTCAGACAGATTTGAATGAACAGTAAATACATGTTGAGCTCATGTACTAACAGGCAGCTGGTGTAGTGCGGAGTCAGAGAGGGCTGTAGAGAACAGGAACGAGATCAAGTATGTAGAGCAAGTATGTAATTCACATGTTTGTGGTGCGAGTATGAAACTCATGCACTTGTGGTGCGAGTATCTAACTCATGTTTTTGGTACAAGTATGTAGCTCGTGTTTGATATGAGAATATAACTCACATGTTTGAGGTTCGAGTTTGTAACTCATGTTTGAGGTGCAAGTATGAAACTCAAGTGTTTCTAGTATGAGTTTGTAACTCGCGTGTTTGTGGTACGAGTAAGAAACTCACATGTTCGTGGTACGAGTATGTAATTCACCGTATATCATAGGCTCTGGCACGAGTATGTAACTTACGTATTTGTGATACATGTACGTAACACGTGTTTGTGGTAAGCGTACGTAACACGTCTTTGTGCTACAAGTACGAAACTCACATGTTTGTGGGATAGGTATGTAACGCACATGTTTGTGGTACGGGTCTGTAACTCACGTATTTCTGTAACTCACGTGTTTGTGGTACGGGTCTGTAACTCACGTGTTTCTGTAACTCACGTCTTTGGGGTGCGGGTCTATCACACACGTCTTTGGGGTGTGGGTCTGTAATGCACGTGTTTTGAGTGTGGGTCTGTAACTCACGTATTTGTGGTGCGAGTCTGTAACTCATGTGTTTGGGGTGCGGGTCTATAACTTGTGTTTGGGGTGCGAGTCTATAACTCACGTCTTTGGGGTGTGGGTCTGTAACTCACGTGTTTGGGGTGCGGGTCTGTAACTTACATGTTTGGGGTGCGGGTCTGTAACTCGTGTTTCTGTAACTCGTGTTTGTGGTGCGAGTCTATAACTCATGCGTTTGTGGTGCGAGTCTATAACTCATGCGTTTGTGGTGCGAGTCTATAACTCATGTGTTTGGGGTGCGAGTCTATAACTCACGTCTTTGGGGTGTGGGTCTGTAACTCATGTGGTTGGGCTGCGGGTCTGTAACTCACATGTTTGTGGTTTGGGTCTGTAACTCGTGTTTCTGTAACTCGTGTTTGTGGTGCGAGTCTATAACTCATGTGTTTGGGGTGTGGGTCTGTAACTCACGTTTTTGGGGTGCGGGACTGTAACTCGTGTTTCTGTAACTCACGTGCTTGTGGTGCGAGTCTATAACTCGCGTGTCTGTGGTGCGGGTATGTAATTCAAGTGTTTGTGGTACGGGTATGTGACTCGTGTTTCTGTAACTCACGTATTTGTGGTGCGAGTCTGTAACTCACGTGTTTGTGCGTGACGTTGCGGACGTCTCCCACGTACATAATCTTGCCATGGTGTCTCACTATCCCCACCGTAATGGAGTCCTCACACACCTCGGATGCCACGTAGCGCTCCACCTGGATGCCCAGGTCCTTTAGCACCAAAAGACCTGAGTGCACACGCACACACACACACACACATTTTATAATGAAAACACTGCTCCGGTTTAAGAACAGCTTCTAAATATGCAGACAGGTACAAGCTCACCTGTAGCAATGCCATCGAACAGAGAGAGCACTCTTATTGGCTGCCTTTTCTCTGCTGCTACAGGAGTGTAGACCTTAGGAGGCTCCTAAAACAGAAAGAGAGGGAGAGACAGAGGGAGAAGCTTTTTTGAGACCAAAAAGCTCTTCTGTAAGGCGGCTTCCACTAAATTCTTTAAATGGTGGTGCTGCATCCCCTGAAGCTAAAGCCAGAAAGATCATTTGAGGAAGGCTTTCAAAAATGTAAGTATTTTTGTTAAATGATTAGCTAGCATAATCTCTGGATGCAGAAAGAGCACCTCTTGTTCTTGTGTGTAGAGGAAAATGAAAATCCAATTCTTTTAGCCATTTCTCCCTAAGGAGCAGGATAATTGCTCAGATGATCAAATCTTAAAGCCTCATTCACTTAGATTTATGGCATTTAGCAGACACCCTTATCATGAGCGACTAACAGAAGCGCTTTGATGTCTCGATCAAAGGCACATCCTCGTGTTATGTAAGTGCACTGAAACTACCATCAAGCTGTTGATCAAAAAAAAAAAGCAACTTTCTGTACTTACTCCTGGCTGGCTCGCCTCTTTGTCACACAGCTTTGATTGGTTTCAGCATTTCATTTTCACACACACACACACACACACACACACACACACACACACACACACACACACACACTACAGTGTTTTACTCACAAAGTCCTGGTCGTGGTTGTTGGCGAAGAACAGCTGGAGACGCGATGTCCAGTCGTCTCTGCGTCGGAGAATTCCAAACACACCTTTACTGCTGCACATGTAACAGTTCCATGGGTCCTCATTTATAGCAACCTGGGCTGATCCGGTACCGACCAGGAGATCTACACACTCCACGCAGAAGCACCTACGCACACGGTTCATGTAGAGGCGTGAGACATGTCACCCAGAAATTGTCCCATAGGAGATACCGTATTTCTTTTTGGCGCTGTTTAGTTTCCTGCCTTTGCGCAACTAGGGCTGCTAAATACCTTTAAAATTTTGCATTCAAATATTAGTAGGTGTAAAATTAGCATAAATATTATACCACAATCAGACAAGAACACATTCAAAGTTTATTATAAAATACTATGAAAAATGTATATCAGCATTTAATTAACTGTTTAGTTTCTTACTTGTTTTTAACTACTTTTTTGTCTCTAGCACACTTCTTGTGAATTAAAAAAAGACAGCTTTTTTACAAATATTGTAATTTGTTACAAAAAGTCAGTTTTGTACATTTATTAATGTTTTACGTCGTTAAAATATATAGAACAGCAGTTTTGCTTTGTCATTTTCTTTCTCGCAAAATGCCAAGATTTCTGCCTACATGCCATATATGGCTAATTGTGGGTGTGTCCTTATTCAATTTAAACAGCAGCATGCACACCTATATGAATAATTAGGATTTGTTGAGCTTCATCTTTTGTGCCTGTGGGCACGTTTACATATTTCCATTTTTGTTTCATACAAGGATTAAAAATTTATGATGAAAATGAACAAATTTACATAAATTAAGTCCCTGATCTCGAATTCTCTGTCAGATCCCTAATATTTTCACACATAATGAACACATTCACTGACATGAATGCTATTTTAGGTTGTTACAACAAAAACTGTATATCTCAGGTTTTGTCCTTATGAGGACCAGCCAAATGTCCCCACTAATCCAGACTGTTTCATATTCCTAAGGTTGTGAGGACCAGGACATAGACACACCTGCAGCAGTTGTTGTTCCCACACATGAGCACCTCTCTCCCCCCACAGCAGATGGTGCAGTAGGACTGGTAGCCGTCATCGTCGTACTGATACGCGCACTCCAGGAAGCAGTTCTGCACGTGAAGAAAAAAACACTTCCAAAGTCAGTCCAGCAAGCAGCTACACTTTTTCTCTAAACTTTAACCACTACACGTCTTGATTTAAAAAATCACCGAAAAATGAGCTACACAAATATACGTAAGTTACTAACGTCTTTTTCCGATTAAATTAACTGTATGGTCTGACTCCACAAAGTGTATGTTTCAACATGAGTGTGTGCCGTGTACCTTGCAGCCCTGGCACATGGCTCCGATGAAGAGTGGATGTTCGAGGGAGACGTTCAGACTTCCACAGGATATACACATATCTGTGAACGAACACGACTTTACCACATGACTCGAATATCTGTTTCCAAAAATGTCAGGATTGTTTCTTGCGCGTGAACGCATCACCAAGCTAGACTTTCTCTAGCTCGGCTCAAAAGGTCGAGGAAGGAAATAATCATGGGAAATTCTTGCTTACCTTCGATATTCCTGCACTTCTGACGTACCTCGTACACCAGCCTCTCTGCAAAATAGAATTCATTGATTTTTTTTTTTTCTGGGCTCAGTGCCACATGATAAACAAAACAACCACGGAAACAATTTCAGGAAGCTCGGACAACGTATTATGGTTTGTTTGAGGGCTTATTGATTCAAGTTAATCGATAATAATAAAAATAACAATAATAACATTAATAATAATAAACACCTGATGAATGAAATACAGCCTGTGCATCCTGAATGTGTGTGAGTTTGAGAATGTGTGTGTGGCCACATGTTATACCTCTGGTCCCTTCATCTATAATCTCTTTAATTTTAGGTTTCTCCAAATTGCTCTTCCTGGGCTTCTTGGCCGGCGGAGCGGTGTATGCTGCGGCTTCTGGCTCCACCCACATTTCAGGATAGACTTCAGTGTAGGGATTCCGCTCGGCTGAAACACACACGATTGCGTAATAAACACCCGTCTGACGGTACGATGACAGGGTTACTTAATCGCTGAACACCAGAGCAGTCTAGTAGTACAGTAGAGACAGCGCTACAGTGCTACGGTGTAGGATGAGGGTGTAAGGTACCAGGTGGAGGTTCCAGGCCCTTGGCCCCGGTAGGCAGAAATCCTCCACTCGCCCACTCGATCATCTCTCTGGTCTGCAGCTCCACGCTCTTCCCCGTATCAGAGTCGTCGGTCGATACGCACACCGGGAACGGCTTCCCTGCCCGCGTACTGGCCGTCTACGTGCACGAGCGACACGCATATTATCAACAAAGTGCGCCAGACTGGAGGAGTGTAAGTAAAGGAAAGAGAATAATCCAGATACTCACTTGTAGCACCTCATAGATAGCTTTTCTGTACATGGGCTGTTTGCTGTAGGTAGGCTGATGAAAGGCAGTAGAAAATGAACTCAACGGCAACAGTTTCTCCACGCAGACCTGAGAACACAGGACGAGACAGAACTTTCAGCCAGGGTTTATTTACCCGGGACAAGCTGAGTGTTTCCAGAACTTCCTGAGGATGTACTCACTAATAATGAAGGAACAGTTCAGGAAAAAACAGGCTAATTCAACCTGCCTGAAAGGGGAAACGAGCAGTGTGTCAATCGCTGGCTAGGCTGTTAATGTGGGACCAGGACTAACAAACTAATTAGGCTACTGGAAAGGAATTACTAGCCAGATTACCATCAGACAATTGGTTGATTGAGGACAGAAGAGTTTGCGCTTGATTATTATTACTATTATTATCATCTTGAAGTGAAAAATTCTTTGCAGCCAGACGTTAAATGCAGCATTAATGAAAAAGTTTAAATAGATTAATAAGACTACGGAGAGAGAGAGAGAAATACTAAAATAAAGTAATAAATAAGATCAACCAATTTAAGAAAAAAACATACGCTTTCTTTTAGAGTAATATACACTGCCTGGCCAAAAAAGAAATATAAAAATGTCGCCGCTTCAAAAGGGTCAAATTATAGGTTGTATCAAGCAAAGAAAACAACTAAGGAAATTTGAAATTGCTGGAACTTGGTTAAGATCCCTTCGACACATTATACAAACCTGGAAGGATAGAGCTGAACCATCAACTTTGTGGAAGAAATATGGTCGGGGAAAAAAGTCATACACGGAGATGACTTAAACACTTGATGTAGTTGCATGGTTAAAAAAAAAACAACAGCATTAAAAACCATAGCTATGTTTAATAGTGAAAGTAAGGGCACGTCCATCCACACACACAATGTCACTCACTGCATTGGGACTAAACAGCTGTGTGTCCATAAGAAAACCACTTGTTAGCGAGACTCATCAGAAAGATTGGACTTTGGAGCAATGGAAAAAGGTCATGTGACCTGATGAGTCCAGACTGAGCCTATTCCAGAGCGTGTCAGGGTACGAAGGGGAAGCGCATGAAGCCATGCAATCATCATATATAGTGTCCACTGTACAAGCCTTTCGGAGGCAGTGTTATGATCTGGAGTTGCTTCAGTTGCTCAGGTCTAGACTCAGCAACGTTATTTGCTGAATGACCGGGTTATCACATCTATGGACATGCAGGAATATTCCAGGATTCAAAGCGTGAAACAACGGTTCTGGGAACATGAGAGATCATTTTCACTCGTGACCTAGACACCACATTGTGTGCGGTAATCAAAGCTATAGGTGCTTGAATCGATTGGCCAGACAATACAATGTCATACAAGTAAAAAAAAAAAAAAGGCTGAAAGGTCAGGTTCTAGTCTTTGGGTTTATTCTGTAGCGACAGCCTGATGTGCAGAGGTCATGTGTGTAGTGGATGATCAGGACAGCTGACTCCAATAACCTTAGAGGAAAACCTTAAACCAATAGTGAGTATGAAAGGAACTGCTGTCGTGTGATTGGTCAGTCTGCCAGGGTGTGATGGAGGTTATGGTGGTCGACTCACCACTGAGAATTTTCCATCTCCGAACCACATGACCCATCTGGTTCCCTCTGCAGCCCGACTGCGTCCCGTCATCCACCAGGAGACGATGCGGCCGGGCCACCAGGAAAACCCGCGCAGCTTCCCCCACACCAGCTCCCCGATCCCAAAGTCACGCCCATCCTTAAACACATGATTAGTATTTTTTTAAAAACACACCAAATGGTCATGCTACACCAACTGCTGAAAGAATATCAAACTCTTTTAGGCACCTTCAACACATCACAGGGTAGAACAGGAGGTCGGAATGATCCTTGCTCTTATCATTTCAAATCATGTACAATTTTAACCTTATATTAGAGTTAGCACAGAAATACCCCAAGACGCACATCGTATTCTGGCTCCGCCTCCACCGACTTGCGCAGCTCCTTGTTACCGCAGGCGACGGGGATAGGCGCGGGCTCGGGCGTCGTGGCGACCGTGGGCGAAGCGGGATCCGTGTGCTGCTGCTGAGGGGGCGGAGTCTGTGGAGCAGGAGTGGGTGGGACGCTGCTGACCGCCGGCTGCTCCTCATGTCTCGGAGCGTCGTCTTCTGATTGGTCGCCCATGGTGTCGTTCATGAGTGGCGTCAGGTGGGCCTTCTTCTCTTCCTAAGTGAGCAGACGGTCACGTGTGAGTCTGGTGGAAACGAATCCGCAGCTCGAAGCTACCGTCTGAGCAACAACAACCAATCAGAACGGAGGATTCTCAACTCCTCTAACTACAAACGGGTCAGGAACCTGCACTGTACGTTTTGTATGAGATCGTTAAAGTGTGGTGTGTTGTGGGTGTGGCCTGATATTCTAATGAGCGCATGTGATTTGCGGAAGCCTCGAGTGCAAGAATTGTAGCTGCAGCTCCGTGAGGTGAAATGAGGGGACTGTATTTTTAGCTCTACGGCATCAATACACTGATCTCCTAACAACACAAAACAGGTTCAGTGAGTTCACACACACACACACACACACACACACACACACACACAGAAATGCAGTGCTGGACTGAATGCAACTGGGATCCTGCCAAACACAGCAGCGGCAAGACTGTTCCTGTTATACAATAGTAACCATGTGTGTGTGTGTGTGTGTGTGTGTGTGTGTGTGTAAGAAGAGGGCTTTTAAATTTCTCTCTAAAAGCCTTAGCAGAGTAAATATTGATTTTTCAGCTTCAATGGAAACATACGCAGTGTGTACCTATAAAAGTGTGTGTGTGTGTGTGTGTGTGTGTGTGTGTGTGTGTGTGTGTGAAGAGAGAGAGAGAGAAGAGAGAAAAAAAACCTAGTGCAAATATAAAGGCCAAAAGTGTGACTTCCAGGATGGGGTTTTGTGTGTGTGTGAGAAGATGAGTATTTGACGATGACTCCAAAAATTCCCGGTATTAAAGGAATACTCTGGCACGAAATCCAGTATAAACGAATACTCTGGCATTCGAGGAATACTCCAGTATTAAAGGAATAATTCAGTATTAAATGAGTACTCCAGCATTAACGGACTAATCCGGTATTAAACAAATACCCTGGCATTAAAGAAATACTCCAGAATTAAAGAAATACTCCAGCATTCAGGGAATAATCCGGCATTAAGGGAATACTCTGGCATTAAAGAAATACTCTAGCATTAAGGAAATACTCTGACATTATGGGAATACTCCAGAATTAAAGAAATACTCCAGCATAGAGAGAATACTCCAGCATTAAGGGAATAATTCGGCATTAAGAATTACTCATGCATTAAAGAAATACTTAGCCAATAAAGCAATACTTCGGCATTAAATAAATACTCTGGTATTAAAGAAATACTCCAGAATCAAAGAAATACTTCAGCATTAAGGGAATAATCCGGCACTAAGGGAATACTCCTGTGATAAAAAAATACTCATAAATTAAAAGAATTACTCATGTATTAAGGGAATACTCTGGCATTAAAGAAATACTCTAGCATTAAGGGAATACTCTGACATTATGGGAATACTCCAGAATTAAAGAAATACTCCAGCATGGAGAGAATACTCCAGCACTAAGAGAATAATCCGGCATTAAGGAAATACTCCTGTATTAAAAGAATTACTCATGCATTAAAGAAATACTTAGCCAATAAAGCAATACTTCGGCATTAAATAAATACTCTGGTATTAAAGAAATACTCCAGCATAGAGAGAATACTCCAGCATTAAGGGAATAATCCGGCATTAAGAAAATACTCCTGTATTAAAAGAATTACTCATGCATTAAAGAAATACTTAGCCAATAAAGCAATACTCCGGCATTAAATAAATACTCTGGCATTAAAGGAATACTCCAGAATCAAAGAAATACTTCAGCATTAAGGGAATAATCCGGCATTAAGGGAACACTCCTGTGATAAAAAAATACTCATAAATTAAAAGAATTACTCTAGCATTAAGGGAATACTCTGACATTATGGGAATATTCTAGAATTAAAGAAATACTCCAGCATGGATACTCCAGCATTAAGGGAATAATTCGGCATTAAGGAAATACTCTTGTATTAAAAGAATTACTCATGCATTAAGGGAATACTCAGCCAATAAAGCAATACTCTGGCATTAAAGGAATACTCGAGAATTAAGGGAATAATCCAGCTTTAAAGTAATACCCCAGCATGGAGAGAATACTCCGGAATTAAAGGAATAATCCAGAGTCTCTTCTGAAATGTTCCTAGATTTCCCGACCCTCTTGAGGGTTTTAGCTTTGAAGTGCCCTCTAGTGGACAAAGTTTCATCCTCCAGATGCACACAGCTGAGTGTGACACAGAGAAACGGCAGTGACACGACGCGGCTCCCCAGAGACACCATTGTAGCTTCTCGCCCCAGCTCATGCCTGATTGGCTGAGAGTGTGAGTGCTTTGATCTGATTGGTGAAGAGGTTATGAGGGGGTCATCACAGAGCATGAACTATAGGGTCATTAGATGTCCTGTTTGACCACTGACCCCTCAAAACAACTGCCCCGAGCTTCGCCCTGTTACACGGGTCGGTGGTGACTAGACACACATGCTCGAGTGAGTACGCGCACACACACACACACACACACACACACACTTTAATTAAAACAAAAACTTCCTTTGTAATCAACCATCGGTCTCTTCCATTTTCCCTCCATTAATCACTTAGACTCATGTAAACATGAATGTACACACACACACACACACACACACACACATATATATACTGTACACATACATGCACAGACTCGAACAACCACACATCTGCTTTTACTCACATATATGCACAAGCAGATGCACGCAAGTGTGTGCGCACACACACACACACACGGACACAGGAACACACAGGGACACAATTTCAGCCTGGGTCCAATGGTGTCTCCATGACGACAGAGTGGTTCTACTGGAATTACCCGACAGTCTGGCACGTTGCCCAGTGCACCCTGGGAAATGCGGTCTTTTTAACAGAGTAGGGTGAGTGGTACCTCTCTCTCTCTCTCTCTTTCTCTGTCACACACACACAATGTGGCTACAGTAATAAGTAGATGTTCATTTCCTGAATGAACCACACAGCATGCGCAGATCTAAAAATAGTGAAAGGAATGAACGAAGGAAGTAAGGAATAAAAACAGAAAGAAATGAAAGTCATGGAGGAAGGGACAAAAAGAAAAGATGGCGATAAAGAAAGAAAAAAGAAAGAAAGAAAGAAAGAAAGAAGTTAAAAATAAACAACTAAATAAGAGTGTGTGTCACTTCGCAGTGATCAGGGATCATGGACATTCCCCTGGTGGATGTCTCCTGCTGTGCCGATTCCATCGGGAGGGACTTGGCAGATCCGAGACCACAGGATAGGGAGTGGACACTGTCATTATGTCCCAACTCACCGGACTGGCATACCTGAAGGCGGAGAGCTGCCAGGAGTTTATAATCCCATGTTCTTATAAACATATTCCACCCATACGCCCACCAGAGACCAACCAGGCGACCTCCAACGCAGTGCCTCAGTCAGAGGCCGAGAGGGCGCCGTTGTAACATTACCTTACATTACAGTATACATTATATTACATCACACTCATCACTACACTACATTCATCACCATAATACACTCATCACTAGATTACACTGTTCACTGCATAACAATAATCACGGCATTACAATAATCACTACATTACACTCATCACCACAATACACTCATCAATATAATACACTAATCATCATAAAACATCACCATCACCACAAACATTATCACCATAATACATTCATCACTATAATACACTCATCACCATAATACACTAATCACTATAATACACTCCACTATAATACACTAATCACTATAATACACTCATCACTATAATACACTAATCACTATAATACACTCATCACCATAATATACTTATCACTATAATACACTCATCACCATAATAGACTAATCACTACAACACACTAATCACTATAATACACTAATCACTATAATACACTCATCACCATAATAGACTCATCACCATAATAGACTAATCACTATAATACACTCCACTATAATACACTAACCACTATAATACACTCATCACCATAATACACTCATCACCATAATACACTCATCACTATAAACACTCATCACCATAATACACTAATCACTATAATACACTAATCATCATAAAACACTTATCACCATAATACACTAATCACTACATTACACTCATCACTATAATACACTCATCACTATAATACATTAAACATCATAAAACACTAATTACTATAATACACTAATCACTACATTACACTCATCACTATAATACACTCATCACTACATTACACTAATCACCATAATACACTAATCACTGTAATACACATCACTATAATACTGTAATACACATCACTATAATACACTAAGCACCATAATGCACTAATCACTATAAACACTAATCACCATAATACACTAATCACTATAATACACTCATCGCCATAATACACTCAGCACTATAGTACACTAATCACCATAATACACTAATCACTATAATACACTAATCACTATAATACACTCATCACTATAATACACTAATCACTATAATACACT
>JAQMYG010000012.1:35857464-35872495 GCA_030014215.1 Clariallabes teugelsi
ACACTTTTCTCTCTGATATCGCAGGTGATTATGTTTAATTAATTGAGGAAGCAAAAACGCTTTTTTTTTATTGATATGTGATGAAGTGTGCAGCCACAAACTACTACAACAACAATAACAGTAGAGTACATGCTGCCTATTTAATCAATTAATCAATTTATTAATACTTTTTCAATCATTTAAAACTAATTAATACATATTTAAAACTAATTAATCCATAAATAATACACAATCAAATGTTTTAATATTGATAATGACTAAACCAATAGATTCATGAACAAAATATGAGTAAAATAAACTAAAAAAAAAAAAAAGTGTGTTTGTCTGACCTGAGATCAGTTTCTGCTTCGGGAAACACGAAAACAATCAGATGGTGTAATCCGGCGGAGATCAGACTCGGACAGCTCTCTCTCTCTCTCTCTCTCTCTCTCTGCGCCGAGATTTAATGAGGACCAGGTTGTGAAGGTCAGAGCTCAGTTTCTTCTTACCTGAACAGGTGTGTGTGTGTGTGTGTGTGTGTGTCTATGTGTGTGTGTGTTTGTGTGGCGGCTTTATATCCCAGGTGAGCGGCGGCTAAATTGGTAAGTACCTGACATTTGGTCGGGTAAATTATGGGTTTTTAGAGGCCATCAGGGGAATGATGCTTAAACTAACAAGTGTGTGTGTGTGTGTGTATAATTCTGTGGCCTGAACTCAACTCTAAAAAACACGGCAGTGGACATAAACAAGAAATTAAGGCCCCGAGTGCTGCCTAAGAGCATTGTGGGTAAAGAGGGTAACAACAGTAAGAACAACCTCATTCACAATCGTCCTGGGGTTGAAGATAACACACTGCTGACACGCTCGGAGATCTCACACACACACACACACACACACACACACACACACACACACACTCGCGGCCTCGGCCTATCTGGACTGGGTTAATATGTAGTGCTTATGAGGAACCGGGTCGAAGAGTTCAGCTTAAACTAAACTCCCAGTAAACAAGCTGTAAACTTTTTACCGCGGCGCTCCTGCTGAATTCACGATTCTGATTGGAGTCAAAGCGCCCGTTATGATGTCATTAACACGTTTCTATGGCGACTGACGCGGCACATGTTTCCAGTAACGAGACGAGTCTCCGGCGTCGGCGCTTTGTCACTGACGACGCTCACGATGAGACTTAAAAATCGAGGATCTGGCAACGTTTAAAGCACCGAGCCAACCGAACCTTGTCGAAAAAAATAAATAAATCCTCCACCACCTTAATTATCTGCACGATCGAACACTCCACTGAAAGGGTTACTCTTTAACAGAGTGTGTGTGTGTGTGTGTGTGTGTACGCTTTCTGCCTTTTATGCTGCGTAGCCTGAAACTTGTCCACTACGTGGGCAGAAAAGCCTGGTATCAATAATTCACACTTCCTGTATTGTGAAGTCGTTTCAGGACAAACCACATCGTCCCTGATTCGTCCTTCTCCTGCTCCAACTCTCGCTCCTCGTTCCAGCATCCTGCAGTGCAGTGTGTGTTTGTATGTGTATGTGTGCGCCTGGGCCAAGACTCACACACACACACACACACACACCATGTTCGTACGCACTCGTGCTCGGAGACTCACCGCTTTCTTCGCCGCTGCCTCGCAGTCCACGTCTGAGGTTTTGAACTCGGGGGTCGGCGCGGCGGTGTTGGACGGCATCATCGGGAACCAAAGTATCGGACTATCTGAGATGCATTTAGAAATGAACGCGGATGAGAAAGAAAGTTATTCTGGGGCGATGGTGCTGATCCACCTTCCGTCCTTCAGATCCTCCTTCTCCCTGCGGAGGCAAAAAAACAATAATAATAATACAAAATTACTTCAAAATGTAGACGATCGCGGATAATATATAACAGCTAACACGTAATTACAGCTCCCGCTGAACAAAATCGAAGCAGAATTACTCTTGTGACCGCTCCGTCCTTTAGGTCACACCTCCTGAATTCTGTCTGGACCCATGGAGCGAGACACCGAGCAGCTTCATGTAGACAAGTGGACAAGCTGCGAATCTGGTGCGAGTCGTTTTTATCCAAACGATTTTTCTGAATGAGTCTCATGTTTATACGACTCGATTGCCGTCTGACTCTTTCGAATCACAACTCGGCGGAAATGTTCTCGAGCTGACGCTTTTTCCCATCGAGGTGTTTACTTTATTGTGCGAACGCTTTAGAGCGCTTCAAAATGAATCGTTCGCCAGTCACTCGTCTGCGTCCTGGACGTGTCCTCGAGGCGCTGTAATACGACACAGAATGAGGTAAAGCGATGCGGGAATATCCACTCAGGCTTTTCATCATCTCAAAAGGCGGCGATTCGACCATCAATCAAGCACGCTTAATGTAGACGCTAAACAGTAGAGTCTTTTAACTAGACTCGTTATCTTGTCGGCTCGCGGCGGCGCAGTCAGCACTCTTTTTCCCCCCCGCTTTGCGCTAGAGAGGAGCGGAGATAAGCGAGCGAGTCCGGGCAGAGGCAGAACAGAGCTGCTGTAAAAGGCCTCCCGCGTGGGACTCGCCTGTGTAACATGGCGCTCGCTGAACTGCTGCCAGTTTCTATCCTGAGCCGCGCTGCCTGGCTCGGCGTGGAGAATCCTGGACGCTAACGCTGGTGTTGCTCAGAACTGTTGGTGAAGTGCTACACAATTCAATTTCCCTCACGGAATTAGATTACAGCCTTCGCTAAGACCAGAAAAACAGCGTCGCAACTCAGTTTGTCCGTTCTTATAGGCTTTAAGTGTGTTGTAACTTGTTCTGTACTCTTATTGCGTAGCTCGCTAATTAGCTAGTGAATACCTGAGCGGCTAGCACTTAGCTTTCTACATTAAAGAAAGTTCATATTTTAAAATATGAAAATGATCTGACGTGTGTTTGAGCCTAAAAGACAACTAAAGAGAATGACTGAACAATTCTGTCCGTGGTGAAGAGGAACCCTTTCACAACATCTAGCCAACTTAAGGACACTCTTGATGAGGTTGGTGCGTCATTGTCAAAGTCTACAGTCAAGAGACGCCTTTATGAAGTAAATACAGGACAAGATGCAAACCAATGGGAACGCTCAAGAACAGGAAGGTTAGATAAAACTTTTTGCACTGATGAAACCAAAACTAACCTGTACCTGAACGATGGGAAGAGAAAAGTCTGGAGAAAGCTCATGAGGTACAAGTGTGTATGGTCCCAGTACAACAGGGTCACTGGTGTTTATTGATGACCTGACTGCTGATAATCAGGATGAATTCTGAAATGCATATATACTATACTATACTCTACTATACTATACTGTACTATACTATACTTTACTCTACTATACTATATTCTACTATACTATACCATGTTCTCTGCTCAGATTCAGCCAAATGCTGCAGAACCGACAGCATGCCACTTTATACTGCAGATGAATAATGACTCCAATCGTACAGTGAAAGCTACCCGAGGCTAACGAAAACGGGATATTCTTCACAGGCCAAGTCATCACCTGACCTCAATCCAATAGAGCATGCTTTTCACTGAAGACAAGAATGAAGGAAGAAAGTCCAACGAACAAGCAGGGGCTGGAGGCAGCTGCAGTAAAGGAGTGGCAAAGTATCCTTCAGGGAGGAAACTCAGCACTCGGTCATGTCAATGAGTTCCAGACCTCAGGCAGTCTTAGACTACAAAGGATTTTCATCCAAGTATTAAACACAAGCCTTATGCTTTTAATTACGTTAGTTTGCTCCATTATTTATGAACCCAAACAACCAAAAACCCCCAAAACCCAAAAAATTGGCTGTACATTAAGCTTTAATGCCTCACTTCACTTAAACCCCTTAAATTAACTTACAAAAAGTTCAAAGCCTTGACATCACTCACATGTTGCACTTTTTTTTTTTCTAATTCAGTGTGGTGATGTACAGTACTAGAGTATGTACAGAGCTAACTTCCACCCAAAGAAACCCCACTAATTTTTGTTCCAAAATTTATGGACCTGACTGTATATTACAACAGAAATGAACAAACCTGTCCACAATATTAACATTTCACTCAAATTTGTAAAAAATAAATAAATAAAAAAAAAAGAATTTGCTAAGCTATACAAAGTATGTACTTCTAGCATCAAAGAAAACTGGTATAATATCTTAAGTATAATAAATAATATTCCGTAAAATGGAATTTCTGTATAATATAAACATTATATGTATTACAGAAATGTATTCATATACTTCATTGTTTTAAATAGTATCATTTAAGTTGAATTAGGTTTTTTAACTGTAACAAACTATTTATCATGCAATTATAAATATGCATAAAAATGAATTATGTTACTTATATACATAGACTGTAACAAAACACTTCAGATTAATTATTTTAAAAAATGTAAAGCTGGCAAAAAATGACAGAGTTTTGAGGTAATATTTTAACGTATAGAAGGGAAACTACTTCCTGGTACGTACTGATACTTTATAGACTTTATTAGATATTAGCGAGTATCTTCTTCGGAGTGCGTGAGATGCCTCTGTGTAAAAGAGCGTGAAATCAGCCTGCAGGGACTTGCTGAAACCTGTAGACTCGTTCTGTAGATTAAAGCACTGCTGTCGGGCTCGGGATGACGCGTTTCTGTCGTTACTAATCAGTCCCGGTGTACGAGCTTTAAGAGGTTGTCTAGAAATCAGTGAGACTGGAAGAGTGGGTTTGAATTGACGTCTGTGAGGAGAACATTGGACAGCTAGGGACGGAGTCCTCAGGATCGGAGCGCTGTAACAGATACGTCTTTGCGGTTTCTCTAAAGGCTGATGGGCGCGAGTTGTAACAGAGTTATATTGAATATCCACGCTAGGCGATGTGCTCTAAGTTACTGTTTAGCTTTTCCGAGATAAATATAAAATAAACATAACAAATTGACATATTGTGTACAGAAGTGTGCAAGGTACACAAATCATGTACTTCAGTAAAAGTAGAGATACCCCCGGTAAAATATTACTCCAGTAAAAGTTCCCCATTTACAATTTTACTTGAGAGAAAGTATAAAAGTTCACCTTCATAATTAGTATCAAAAGTAACAGTATTCATTAGTACAAATAAATTACTATGTAAACTTAAATATGAAAATATAGGTATATATATAGTTCAGGTGTACTGTAAATGGAGGACTTCTACTTTTACTTGAGTAATATTTTACATTCAGCATCTCTACTTTTACCTTGGACGTGTAATACAACACCATGCAGAGATGTAGCGAAGTAAAAAGTACAGATATTTGCTGTAGGATGTAGTGGAGTAAAAGTAAGTAAAAAGTCCAAGTAAGTAAAAGTAAGTAAAAAGTGTCCACTATTAAAACTACCATAATAACGTACAGATACATGAAACATGTTCTTAAGTACAGTGACGAGGGAAATGCACTCATTTACCTTCCAGATCTGATTGTGTACTAAAGTTACACAAAAGCTGCTAGCTAAAAGTTGTGTGCCTGCTGACGATGTTGCTAACTCTGCTGTATTAACCACATCAAACTAGGAAGAGGAAACTTTTATGATGAACACACAGACGAGTGGAGCGACACACACTTTGAAACATCACAATGCGACAATGCTTAATACAATCACTCTTATACAACACAATGCTTTCATCAGATCAATCAGATCAGCGGAACGATCATGACTGATGTAAGTTAAGTGAGAACGCTGAACAACAACAAATATAGGTACAAATAAAATAAATGCATGATGTAAATTACTGTGATTATTTTTCTTTACTAGTAAACACAGACAATATTGTTGTTTATTTCAGTTGCTTAGATATGTTAATATTTTGCTAAGCTCCCAAATTTTCTGCGCAATCCCGACTACACATTTATACATTTTTCTTCGACTTCAGTTACATTTTTTTAATTGGTTACTCAGTCAGTAACTTGATGCTTATTTCCGAGAATTGTGTATGTTTTCAATGCTGATCTCCGAACTCAATCCTTCAATAAACGGCACCATTTTTAGCATGTTTGTAGCTAGAGCCGTATTCATGTTCTAAATTCGAAAACAATAAATATCTAGATTAAACTCAATAGGAGATTATGAGATTCTTTTATGACTCCGTTTGTAAATCCATTGGCCCTACATCACCCCTATTTTTTCGGACAGGGTTTTAAAACCCAGCTGGATGTTTTTAATCTGCGTAAGAGTCGTGAACCTCTAACGTAAAGTCATGAGCCCTAATAACAGGCTTAGGGAGCTTAGCAGCACTTAGGGTGAATCGATATATTAAAGTCAAGAAGCAGTCTATGGTATAAGGCAGGGTGTAAATCTGCAGGCTGTTCCCTGACTCTCACTACACACTCCTTAACTACGCAACACCTGACGAGACAAATACAACACCGATAACAGAGTGTGGATTACAAATAGATTCAAACGTTTGAAATATACAATAGCATGTCAAAACAGATACGCTAACAATCAACACACTCGCTCTTTTAGCAGTAGGTGTAAAGAACAAGGCCAGGCCTCGGCGCACTACCACTCCACAGTGCTGCAACACTGGATTAACACCTCCAGGTATTGTGTTTAATTATCTCTAACCATATTTAATTAACAGCTACCCACTTCCGTTATCATTTATTGGAATAGACTCTAACGTTATTGATTTAGCACTTAAAGCGATGCTAAATGAACAGTTTGTAATTCAATAATTAAAAGTGCCGTATGAACACCTACAGAGTTGTTTTAAATCTTTGAACACTGATCTAACATGTATGTTTTGATGGTGTTTATGTTACTTACAGACCTGAGGATTGTCTAACCAGATGTCAATTCACTAATGTACAACCATGTCTGCTCATCAGTGCACCTGAACACTCTAGAGTCTATTAAACACTTAATCTCCTCCTGCATACAATATCCACATACAAATTAACACTTACAAAGTTGCATTAGGACTTTTAGGGCTTAATACACTTTTATAGTGTTGAATAAACACCTACAGAGTGTTGAATAAACACCTACAGAATAAACACCTATAGTGTTGAATAAACACCTACACTTACTATGAATAAACATAGTAAGTGTTTACACCTGCAGAGTCCAATCAAGGTATTCCAATACAGTGTTACTGGGTTGAATCAACACCTACATAGTACCATTAACACACATAGTGTTTAATACACACTTACAGGGTTAGATCTAGGCATTTAGTATGTAATACACTTTCATGGTGTTGAATCAAGACCTACAGGGTAGAATTAGAACAATAAGTGTTTAATACACTATTAGAGTGTTGAAGTAACACCTACAGGGTAGGATTGAGAGATTATCTGTCCAATACATTCTTACACTATTGAATCAACACCTACAGGGCTGTGATAATATATAAATACACTGTTTAACACACTTTTACAGTGTTGAAGTGCAGGGTGGCTTTAAGACACAAGGTATTTAATACATTTTTACAGTGTTGAAGCAACACTTAAAGAGTTAGATCTGGGTATTAAGTGTTTAATCTGTTTTTATGGTGTTGAAGTAACACCTACAATGTTGCATTAAAACACTGAGTGTTTAATACACTCTTACAGTATTTCATCAAATCCTAGAAGGGTGTATCTTACAGTGGTGAACTAACTCCTGTGGCCTTACATTAAGACACTAAGTGTTTAACACACTTCTACAGTGACGAACTAAAGTGGACAGGGAAGCAGTAAGACATAAAGTGTTTAATAGACTCTTACAGTTTTAAATTAATACCTACATGGTCGCATTAAGTTAATAAGTGTTTAATAGACTCTTACAGTGTTAAAGTTATACCTTCAGCATAGCATTAAGACATTATGTGTTTAATATACTTGTGCAGTGTTAAATTTACACCTTCATGGTTGCATTAAGACAACAAGTGTTCAACAGACTCTTACAGTGTTAAAATCACACCTACAGTGTTGTATTTAGCTATTAGGTGGTTAAAACACTCTTAACAGAGTTGAAGTAACACATACACACCTACAGGATATTCATAGCAGTGTTCTGTAAATACAACTGATCACTCAAGAGTCTATTATAAACACCTAATGTTTGTCTGCATATATTATGGAATTAACACCTTCAGAATTGCATTAAAACATAAAGTGTTTAAAACAATTGTAAAGTGTTGAATCAAATGGGTATTGTTGGGTCAATACATGCAGGGTTTCATATAGTGTAGAATTAACACCTGCACGGTGTAATAAATACACTCTTACAGTGTTGAATTAGCACAAATAATGTTACATTAGGACATTAAGCATTCATTACACACTTAAGTGTTTAATATGCTCTTATGGTGTTTACTCAACACCTACTGGGTAACATTATGACATTTGATGTCAAATACACATTTATAGTGTTGAATCAATAACCGTTTAATATATAGTATAGAATTAACACCCACAGGGTTGCATTGAGACACTAAGTGTTTACTATAGTCTAACAATCAACACCTATGTGTCTCCATTAGGAAATTGTGAGTTAATTAAGAGTTAATTCAACACCTATAAGGTTGCATTAAGAAATTAAGCAATTAATACTTGCTTGAAGTGTTTAAATGATACTAATAATGTTGCATTAGTACGTCAAGAATTTATTGCACTCTAAAGTGTTTAAGGCACTCTTATGGTGTTGAATCAACACTTAAAGTAACATTATGACATTGCATGTCTAATAAACTTTTACAATGTTAAACCAATGCCTGCAGAGTTAGTATAGTGTAGAATAAACACCCAAAGGCTTGTATCCAGACACGAAGTGTTTACTACACTCTAAAATTAAGAAATTAACAATTAATACTTGCTTACATTCTTTAATTGATATCAATAAGGTTACATTGGGATATAACACATTTATTACATTCTTATGATTTAAAACACTTTAACAGTGTTGACTCAATACCTACAGGGTAATATTATGACACTAAATGTCTAATAATTTTCCAGTGTTGAGTCAATATAACTGCAACTGCAGGGTTGCATATAACACCTTAACACCTACAGGGTTGCATCCAGACACTAAGTGTTGACTCAACACCTACGTAGCTCCATTAAGAACTTGTTATTATTATAATATAAAAATATTAAGAGTTCATCAACACTGTAAGAATGTATTAAACACCTATAGGGTGACATTAAAAAGTGAGTAATAAATACGCTCTTACTGTGTTGAATTAGCACTAATAAGGTTACATTGGGACGTTAACCATTTATTACGCTCTTAAATGTTTAAGACACTCTTATGGTGATGAATCAGTATGGTATTAAAGCATTCTATACAAAGAATTCTACACATTAAGTGTTTAATCAACCCTTAAAGTATAGAATTAACTCCTACACTCTTAAAGTGTTGACACAACACCTACAGGGTAACATTAGTACATTGGATGTCTAATGCACTCTTTACAGTGTTGAAACAATACATGCAGGGTAGCATATAGTGTAGAATTAACACCCACAGGGCTGCATTCGAGACATTAGGTGTTTAATTCACTCTTAAAATATAGAGTAAACACCTACACTCTCAAAGTGTTGACTCAACACCTACAGGGTAACATTATGACAGTGGATGTCTAATACACTTAATAATACAGTGTTGAGTCAGTACCTGCAGGGTTGCATATAGTGTAGAATCAACACCCAAAGGGTTGAATACAGATACTAAGTGTTTAATCCACTCTTAAAGTATAGAATGAACACCTACAGGGCTGCACTAAGACATGAGGTGTTCAATCCACTCTTAAAGTATAGTATTAACACCTACAGTTACGGGGCTGTATTTACTACACTTGAACAGTACTGTCACATTATGACATCTGATGTCTAATACACTCTTACAGTGTTGAGTCAGTACCTGCAGGGTTACATGAAGTGTGGAATTAACACCTACAGGGTTGCATACAGACTCCAAGTGTTGACTACACTCTAAAAGTGTGGCCTCAATACATACAGGGGAACATTATGACATTAAGAGACTTTTTACAGTGCTGAATGAATACCTGCAGGGTTGTATATAGTATAGAATCAACACCCAAAGGGTTGAATCCAGATACTAAGTATTATATTATAATCCACTCTTAAAGTATAGAATGGTGTTGTCTCAACACTATACGAACATCACCACATTAGATGTCTACTACACATTTACAGTGTTGAGTCAGTACCTACATGGTCGCATATACTGTATGCTGTAGTGTGGAATTAACACCCACAGGGCTGCACTGAGACATGTGGTGTTTAATCCCCTCCTACAGCGCTCAGACACGGTCTGGTGTCCTGACAGAACCCCGCCGGCCGGCCGGGGCCGCGTCCCAAACCGCGTACTAGATTTGTCAAAATCTAGGACGCCACCGTGAGGGCACGAGCGTGCAGGCGGTAGTACAGCGGTGTTCGGATTGAGACGCGGCCGTGAGGGTGTTTAATTCCGCGCTGGAGGGATTTATCTCGCTACCAAGTTGCGCGCGAGGAGAAGCGTCACAAGAAATGTTACACAAACGGCGGATCGGAAGCCTTATTTCTATGATTATTATTTATTTATTAATTTTTTCTCGAAGGTGACTCGTGAGTGCTGAGTGAGTCAGTGAGTGCGGGGGGGAAAAAACGGCGAATCCCGGAGACATACGCCACACCGTTAATGCGCGCGCGCGTCTTGGCTCGGTTCGGCGCTCGGTTTGGAATTAGCACGCGGAAAGAAAAAAAAAAAAACAGAGAGAGAGAGAGAGAGAAGGGGAGAATGGTGTGAAACGTTAACGTTACCCGTTTCTCCGGCCCCAAGCCTGAGCCCCCCTCCGGTAGTCGCTCGCGCGCTGCCCCGTCCCGTCTTCCCTCCGCGGCCGCTCGCTCTCTCCCCCTCTCTCTCTCTCTCTCTCCCGCGCGCGCGCTCTCTCTCTCTCTCTCCCGCTGGCCCCGGTGGCTCGCTCACTAGGGCTCTCTCACGCGCCGCCGCAGAGGACGTCAGACCGGAAGAGATTCCGCAGGGTCCTAAAAACGGTGGGAGAGTCGGTGTCGTCGTCGGTGCTCGTGACATCACGGGAAAAGCGCGCGCGCGAACGAGAGAGAGAGAGAGAGGGAAAGTTGATGATGACGTATTTTCGAACTGTAACGGTTTGACGCGCGAGCGAAGAGCTCTTCAAAGCATTTTAAATCATTTTTAAAAAGTAACGGAAATAACAGAAACAAACTCTAGTATAATAAACTGTTTAAAAAAAAACAATGTATATGCAGTTTTATACAGTTATACATAATACATATACTGTGTAGTTTTATACATTTATATAATAACTGACGTGTTTGAAAAAGAAACAAACAAATAAATACAATTCCCGCTTCAGTGTGTGTGTGTGTGTGTGTGTGTGTGTGAAGTTCTCCCCGTGCTTGGTGGGTTTCCTCCGGGTACTCCGGTTTCCTCCCACAGTCCAAAGACCTGCACATGGTGTTCGCAGATTGCCTGTAATCAGTGTGTGTTTATGTGTGTGTCCTGTAATGTATTGGCACCCTGTCCAGGGTGTACCCCACCTCATGCCCTAAGTCTCCAGGGATAGGCTCCAGGCCCCCCACAACCCTCTATACAGGGTAAAGCGGTATAGACGATGAGTGAGTGTGTATGCTATTACCAACACCTCGCACCACATGTGGTCATTCAGAACTAGAAAAGAAACTGTCCATGTTCATGATTATATCTTCTGTATCATTGGTAGATGATATTTTTTTCAAAATTACCTTTAATGCTCCAAACGTACATTAAAAACGGTATAAAGACTATACGCCGCTATTCGCTGTACGTCTATCGATGCTGACGCCACAGCGCCGATAAGAATGTCGAAAGTATAGCATCATTTTCCTGTTCTATGCAGTCACCGTTTCTATAGCAACGACTTTCTAAAAGGGTCCGTCCCAGTTTTCTCTATGGTGGTCCTTATTTCGCAAGGAAAGGAGTCTCCAGTTTCAGCACTTTGTAACAGTCCTGAAGAAGGACAACTTTAAACGTTAAACATTTAAAATAACTCTACAGTGCGTCGTTACAGCACCACATCGCTGAGTGTTTTACTCACCTACAGTACTTATATTAGACACAATAACCTGTGTGTTTGATACAGTGAGGCTTTATATTGTGATTAAAAATAAAAAAGTGTCAGCTGTCCCGCCGTCCACTCCGCCTCCGTCATTACTACTGCCCCATTTCCCTTTCCCTACTGCACAGCTGAGATCCAAAATGGCTCCACCGAGCTTGAAGTGACCCACTTACTGACAACACACGCACACTCACACAAACATACACACACACACTGTATAAATCGCATAAGTGTGATTTAAAGCGGCACCAAAGAGCCACACACAGGGAAGGAGGCCATAAATAAAGTGTATTACAACAAAATTGCCCCCATCATGAGCAGGTCACACCCACACACACATACACACACACTCTCACACACTGCTGAAAATGAACAGAGCACTGTTTTATGTTCACACAGAGGAAACGAGGGGTCACGGACGTCAAAGAAGGCCGAGATCGAGACGAGGGACGTTCGAGTCAAACAAGGGCTTTTGACAAGGTTTTAATGTGACTAAGAGTGTTGAAGGTTCTGTTTCGCAGCTTCGCACACGAGTCCCGGTTTGACTCGAACACCTTATTATCATGTCATGATGTCACCTTCTTTAAGTCTAGTCTTAAAGAGAAAAAACACCCCCCCCAAAAGTGGACATTTGATCTTCTTGAATATTTATTTCAATGGAAGACTTTTAATCGGTTTCCTTCGTTACCCATGATGCCATTCAGATAACGCAGGACTGGGGTTTAGTCCTCGCATCATCTCTAAATAAGTAAATAAACAAACAGAGCACTGCAGCGAAGTTTGGTCTAGTGTTAACGCTCATGCTAATACATGACAACAGTACGTAAGGAGCCGGGGTTAGCCTCTCAGCATCGTCTTACTCTGCAATGCATTCTGGGACTTTGAGTGTCATGGAAAATGTAAAGTAGTTAAAAGGTTTAAGCTAAAAATAATCTGATCAGCTTCAATGTGATCAGTGATAATATAATTTCAGGTTTTAATTTTGAGAATCTTACGCCTTGTTTACGCTAAGTACTAAGTACTTCTTTCATCTGCAGCCAAATAGCAGATGTTCAGTAATCAGAGAGTGAATCACAGGTAAGAAATCGTGAGAAAGGAGAAAAGTAGATCGGATAAAGATGAAGTTTTGTCTTAAAACGACTCCAGCGCATTAAAATTCACTTACACCACTTCAGCGCTGTTATTTCAGCCAAAGAGAAAATATGAACTAATCCCAGTAAAAATATTCAGTTTAGCTTTTCTAATTAATATCTATTGGTGCAGGTGTTTGTTTACATTGAACGACTACTGTACTGCAAAAGTTCCATTAAATTCTGTCCAGCGGTCGGTTACTTCTCTCCAACATTTTGATTTTACGTGATGTGACAAAATCTGGCTGGACAGACATACAGACATACAGACAGACAGTTTCTGAGACCATGTACGAAACGTGAAGAAGATATCATTGAAAGAGCGAGTTCTGGCCCATGTACAGACAAAATCTTTCTTTTATTTATACAGATTGTAGCGGCACTAGCGACAACATTAGCATTAGCTCTTCAAAGAACTTCACATTGGCGCTATAACTAATACACTGTATAAATACAGCACGGCGTAACCAATCAGAGTCTTCCCTTTCACAAGGTCTAGTAGAAACAGATCCATGCAGAAGACGTCATGATCAAGTTTGTTTTTTTTTGTCTCAGTTTCCCCATAATGGCTCTGTGTGTGTGTGTGTGTGTGTGTGTGTGTGTGTGTGTGTGTGAGAGACAGAGAGAGAGAAATGGCTGTTATTATAAAGTATAGTGGAAAATCTCTAAGACATGGCCTGAAGTCCTTATATCGTTCAACAATATTTTTCTTCAAAATGTTAGAGTTTAAGACACAACTGTGTGTGTGTGTGTGTGTGTGTGTGTGTGTGTGCGTGTGTGTGAGAAGAAATGAACAGGAAGGGAGGAACTGAAACATAGGAAGGCTAAACAAGGGAGAATGGGGCAGGGAAAAGGGGCCGTTTGGAACGTGTCCTTGGGTAAACCATAGCTGGGCTATTTTAACTCACACACACACACACACACACACACACACACACACACACACAGCTGTTCCAATTATACAGCAATCTGATTAGGCCGCGTATCAAATTACCGCACTCTCGTTCGAGCCTCATCGTCTCTTTAATACACACTACAGCATACGTTTTACCTGACTACACACACACACACACACACATACACATGCAGCTCCAAGTCAGTCTCTCGCTCTCACACACACACATATACACATGCTGTCCTCAGCTCGCCTCGATCTCATTAAAATGCGTCCCATGTCGTGCCTGCTTGTTTTGGCGGCTCGCCAAGATGGCCGTCTGACCGCACGCACACCTCGCATACATGTCCTCGCTCCATCCATCTCCGCTACCGCTCTCCCGCTGCTTTTCTTTTCACGTCTCGTCACAGCGGCAGGGTCAGAGGTCACCGGTTCGGTCACGGGTTGACGATGCCTTTGACTGTTACCCCCTGGCTATAGGGGTCAAGAATACACACGGGGTGAAAGGCTTTCTGTCACACTCAATCAGTTCCTCTCGGTCACTTTCACATGCGTGAAGGAATTTGTCGCTGTAATCCCAGCGGAGCGGATTAGGGCTTAACGCATCCCATGAGGATGAGCCTGGAAGTCTACAGTGATATATATATAGTACCATGGTGTCAGGGTCAGGGGTAGCTCAGTGATTATGGATTTGGAATAGGCTTGGACTAGTTGTCCCTGTTGGGCCCTCAATCCTCAACTGCTCAGATGTATAACGAGATAAAAATGTCATTCTGGATCAGGGTGTCTGTGAACTATTGTATTTTTAACTAGGGACGGGACTTTAACGCGTTAATTTAGATTAATTAATTACGCAAAAATAACGCGTTAAATTTTTTAACGCATTTTAATCGCACTTATTTTTGCACCGCGGAACGTTTCTCACTGGATGAGTTTCGGCGGACCGATT
>JAQMYG010000012.1:35872595-35882850 GCA_030014215.1 Clariallabes teugelsi
AGCTATGCAACAAGGAATTCGCATATCACCGCAGCACATCGAGCCTCAAGTATCACCTCAATGCTAAACATATAGCACCTAGCATGGACGTTAGTATCAATATCTCTCCCTCTGTATATATTATTAGAAATATTTATATGCGATTAAAATGCGATTAATTTCGATTAATTAATTACAAAGCCTATAATTAATTAGATTATTATTTTTAATCGAGTCCCGGCCCTATTTTTAACATTACCATGGTACTTACACATACACCGTATGATATGCAGTGAAATGCTTACACGACTGTTTGTCACCTAAAAATGGCAATATTTTACTGCACTAAAAAAATTCAAGTTACAATAAAATCAAATTTGAATAGAAATATATAAAATGTATAATTTTTTTCCAGATAAGAATTTTATACAGTATATATTTGCTAATATAGTATAGTATAGTACACTAAGGTACAGGGTTCTACCATTAAACATACTTTGGTACATGGGTACAAGTACTATACAGGATGGGTAAAAAGTAACTAGGCATTCAAAATTAGTAATAAAGTCCATATTTCTAATGTACTTTATAACACAGGAAAATGAAAGCAAATTTTGAAAATTTTAATGTAGGCTGGTGGCGTCAATAAGGTTCTTCAAACGGCGGGGGATGGAATGTACAGACTTCTGAAGTCTACTAGTCTACTTTGTACAATTTGTTTCTACATTATTACCAATTTTTAATGCATAGTTATTTTTCACGCACCTTATACTGTATCATGGTTCTAGCAAGTACAGTAATATGGTACTATGGAACACGTGCCAGGATACTGTCATAAACATGGTATACATGTTACTGTACTACAGCGGTTACTTTTATTCGTTACGAAGGCGAGTTCTTAAGGTGAAATTTCATATTGCGAAACGCATTTTCCCAGAGGATATAATGTAAATGTGGATAATCCGTTCCAGCCACACAAAAATATTACCAATATTACCAGTTTCCAATGCTATAATAATATTTTATATATAAAAACAATTAAAGCATTTACAAAAGACCAAACCATAACCATGTACAATTTGAGCCTAAGATTGATTCCTAGTTGAGGTCTGGGTAAAAATCCCAACTCAACTCTGTAACAGACGAGTGACGAGGTGTGTAGATGCCAGTTTATATGACAAAGGAATTTTTTTTTTGTTGAGCTTCCACATAACAAATGTAGTGACGCTGATGCAAACAAACACAAAGCGTGAGAAACTTTTTTTGTTTTTTGTTTTTTACCCCAAGAGTGAGCACCACTACGACACTCATCTAAAATCGACCAACAGGATGACGGCAAACTCGCGAAACAGCTACAAATAGGTTAGCCACGACAGTGATAAACGACACCTGGAACAACATCACAGTTATCCTCGTTACGCTGAGCTAAGTTCGATGAATGAATGATAATTGTTATAAAATTCAATTTATATATTCTGACAGAGAATTTCTATAAGAATTTATTCAGATATATTTTATTCCATCCGCCACAGAGCTGCTCAGAAACGTCTCAGGAGACTCATTAATTCTACACCTGTGTCAGAAAATGATAAGGAAGCCACACACACACGCACACACACACACACACACACACACACACACACAACAAGCGCAGTCATGGATGAGAATTGTCTGACAAACCCATTTTAATAGGTCACTGTGTTACTAGGGAGAATGTTAACCAGACTGCAGAGAGCAAATACAGCCCATTTCCTTCAAGGTGAACACAATTAGCTTTACGATCGTACAGGTCAAAGGTCAAAGCCCAGGCATAAATTCCTACCCATCTGGATTTACTCATTAGCCAGAGAAACCGAAACAAATACAACCCCAATTTTCCAAAAAGCAAATCTGTGAAGCCTCTTCACCTTGTACAGTACTACTGTACCTGTGAATGTTAGTGTTTGTTGAAAATATGCACTCTTTTCAAATCTGGTGGCTTCAACATCCTCCACAAAAGTTGGCACAGTTTCCCAGTGTGGAACATCACTGTTGCTGTTAATGACACTTTTCAAGCATTTTGGACACAGGAGCCACCAGTTGGTAACGTTTCTCCACCAGGAGTTTTTTCCCCCTATTGTCCCATTCTGCAGGTCTCCAGCTGTGCAGTGGGGGTTGTAGGGGTCTTTGTCCCCATATAGTGCCTTGCAAAAGTATACATACCCCGTAAACTTTTCCACATTTTGATACATCATGACAACAAACTTAAAAGTATTTTATTGGGATTTTATTTGATAGAGCAACACAAAGTGGCACATAATTGTAAAGTGGAAGTAAACAATAAATGGTTTACATTTATTTATTTATTTATTTATTTATTATTTGTATTCAGCCTCCCTGAGACAATACTTTGTAGAACCACCTTTCACTGCAGGTCTTTTGGGTTTTGTCTCTACTAGCTTTGCACATCTAAAGAGTAAAATTTTGACCCATTCTTCTTCGCAAAATTGCTCAAGCTGAGTCAGATTGGATGGAGAGCGTCTGGGAACAGCAATTTTCAAGTCTTTCCACAGATTCTCAATTGAATTTAGGTCTGGACTTTGACTGATCTAAACCATTCCATTGTATTCTTTTTTTAGTTCGTTGTCCTGCTGGAAGGTGAAACTCTGCCCCAGTCTCAAGTTTTTTTGCAGACTCTAACAGGTTTTCTTCCAAGATTACTCTTTATTTGGCTCCATCCATCTTCCTATCAACTCAGCTTCCCTGTCCCTGCTCAAGAAAAGCAACAACGGCTTCCTTCTTATCACTCTTCTGTAAAGGCCAGATTTGTGGAGTGCACAACTAATAGTTGTCCTGTGGACAGATTCTACCACCAGAGCTGTGGATCTCTGCAGCTTCTTCAGAGTTACTGTCGGCACCTTAGCTGCATCTCTGATTAGTGCTCTCCTTGCCCGGCATGTCAAATTATGTGGACGGCCATGTCTTGGTAGGTTGTGCCGTACTCTTTCCATAATTTTTTTTACAATCTAACCCTGCTTTAAACTTCTCCATAATTTTATCCCTGACCTGTCTGGTGTGTTCAGAGTAAAGGGGGCTGAAATGCACACCACACTTTTCAGATTTTTAAATGAAACATTTTTAAAAACTATTTATCATTTTTCCTTCCACTTGACAATTAAGTTCAATTCAATTCAATTTTATTTATATAACGCTTTTACCAATGGTCATTGTCTCAAAGCTGCTTCACAAACTACAAATAAAAAATATGGAAATGTGTACGAGATGTGAAAAAATGTATATAGATCATAGCTCCAACCCATCATGAAGCAGAACTCAGGGGTGGGGGGTTGTGGGGGGGGGGGGGGGGGGGCGTGAGCCCTGTATTGTTCAAATAATTCACACTTTTCCATGATAACATCAGTACATTGATAACATTGGTAAACACACACACAGGAAACATTGCAAGACATTTTGGCAGAATTTATGTGCGATTATTTTTTTTTTCACCTTCATACACAGGGTAAAGGCTAAAAATACATTTCCCACAATCCCATTTGGGACTCTGGTAAAAAATCAGCTTCATTATAATGACAATCAGCAGCACTAACGAAAGCCTTTTGAATGTAAAACACTAACATCTGCTAATTCATGAACCTCTCAGACATAGTCGGCTAAGTTAAAAATAAGAAAAAGAAATACTTGTGGGAAAAGTGTCAAAGTGTCCTCAGGGCCCTAAGTGTCTTACTTTCATATCAGGCATAAGCCAGTACTGTGGAGTGTGACATCACAAATAATTTCAACGCTGAAGACGGTTCCTTTTCAAAGTACCATTTATTTCTTGATATATTTGAAAAAAAAACGCAAACAACTTTAATTCATTTGATTTGAAAGACATTCTTTATGGAGAGGAGGGGAAAAGATGAGGACATGAAGACATGGTTACCGGCACCATGAGCCTCCAAACCTGACACACACACACACACACACACACACACACACTTACACACAAACAGTGAATAAGAAACCCCATTTATTTGACTTTAAAAACAGAAAGCGCTCGCTGTGAGGTGAAAATGATTTTTAAAAAAAACACATTTTTTTTTGTTCGCAAATGTGTAAAGTCCCAGTGCGGTGTCATTAATTTGTTTGATCATTTTAATAAAAATCATGCTCATGACTTAATAAAATATTTGTTATTCTTTTTACACATTTTAGTAAATCGAGCAAACAGATTAATCTCGAGAACGAATTAGAAAAAAACAAAACCCATAACAGTTTTTCTCTCATTTGCTCTTTTTATTAAAATGTGCACACAAATTGGTGAGTGGTTTTACAAAACTCTGCACAGGATTTAATATAAAAGGGTGAACATGTTAGAAATAAATTATAAAAAAACTCCAGGGCTCTGTAGAAATTAAATAGAGTCTCGGTCTGAGATTAAATTTAACAAAAAAAAGTGGCTTTTAAATTGTCTACGGCAAACAATAAGGGATTTATGTATCATGAACAAAAGTACATGAATAATGTGTGTGTGTGTGTGTGTGTGTGGGGGGGGGGGGGAGTTCTTGAACAGCTGTTCATAAAAGTGGCGACATTTTATAAAATCATCACGATTTCTATAAACCCTAGAGTTTTACTTTTACTTACATAATCGCTCGGCAGTGAACACTCTAAGGCAAAAAATGCAAAAAAATGGATTAAAAACCAATCAAGCAAATTATATTAGAAATAAAAAGTGTAAAATTTGAAGCCTTAAATTTTTTTTTTGTTGTCTCCAGGAAATTTTGTTTAAAGCACAACATGCGTGCCTGAATAAATGTTATACTAGATTTTCATTTTTTTTAAATTGAGAGGGGAAAAAAGATCACAAGGAGACGTCTTATCTTAGTGGGGACCAATTGTCCCCATAACGCCAGGTTTACCTGACAAGTTTAACTTTGTGAGGATGTTTAAACATATATTCTTTAAAAAAAAAAAAAAAAAAGACAAAAAAAAAAAAAATCTTATAATTTTTCTTTTTGGTTATTACAGTTAAGGCTGTGGTTAGATTTAGGTGTTGCATAGCATAATTTTGGAAATGGAAGGTCCTCATAAGTACAGTTATACAAGAAAAATGTGAGAGAGAGAAACAGCACAATTATACTAAAAAGGAAAAAAAGGCACAGCTGTTTTGTTTGTTTGCTTCTTTATATAAAATTGAGGAAACACACACACACAGGAAACATTGCAAAACATTTTGGCAGAATTTATGTGCGATAAATTTTTTTTTTCACCTTCATACACAGGGTACAGGTTAAAAATACATTACCCACAATCCCACTTGGGACTCGGGTAAAAAAGTCAGCTTCATTATAATGACAATCCAGCATTATGTACTCACACACACACACACACACACACACACACACACACACACACACACACACAAATGCACATGTATAAAAAATACACAGCACAGCAGGTCAGATGTGTGTGTGTGTGTGTGTGTAACTACAAACGGTGCTTAAATAAACACTACACACAGAGGCATCATGGGTAAGGGTCCTCTTAAAGACTCATATACGTATATTAAGTCCTCGTCCTTCTTGTCTGTACCTAAAATAAGTTCTATAAAACTAAATCATCTCCAACTTCAATATTTACACAAAATGGAGCTAAAAGGAGGGAGTCCACGATCAGATATCATCAAAGGGCTCGTTTTCCAAACACTGCGTTCCAGACCCGAGGCAGGCCGAGATCTTGTCTCCAAGCAGCGCGTTCAATATTTTACTGATATTTTCGATCCAGCACTAATAAAATTTCTCTCGCATGGTCCGTTAGAACAGAACCGTAGGTGCGTGTTCTCTATTTCAGGCCACATCTGAGAAAACTATTTGACTCTGAATCGACTCACAGCACGAAGTCAACTCAATTGAGACAGTGGTCTTCTCCGACTCCTCCTGAATGAGTTCAAGTGATAAAATGCTCGACTCGCCGCAGGATGTGAACTCTAGTAAGAGAGTGATTCCACTCAGAATAAACTCACAGTATCACGTGAACCCTAGAGAGTTCACCTAAGCAAGTCTCAAGTAAGTGATCCCAAGCGTGAAAGTGATTTGACTCCGAATCGACTCACTGCATCAGGTCAACTGTAGTAAAAAACCCTTCTGAGTCTGAATGAACCAGTTTGATCATTGCAAGAAAGTATTTCGCTTCGGAATCGACGTGACTCTAAGAAGAAAACATTTCTACTCTGAATTTACTTTCTTTAGGAAGTGATCTCCAATGTGAAAGCGTTTTGACTCAGAATCGACTCGATGAATGAATTCAACTCTGGTGAGAAACCGTTCTGTCTCTTAATGAACCAATTTGCCTCTGAATCAACTCGCCTGAGAAAAATGATTCGGCTATGAATCGACTCACTGCAGAACGTCCAGCCATACGGATTGAATCTTAATCGACTCGCGGCACGAAGTGAACTCTAATGAGAAAGCGACTCGACTCTGAATCGACTCACTGCAGGAGGTGCTGTGATCACATGCTTTGATCAGAGACCAGAGTCTGGAGCGCCGCAGAAATGCCATGTGGACCAAAGAATGAATTAAAAATAAAACACTGACAAATTTTTATCTAGTTATTTATAGAAATATACCATTTATTAGCACCAGCTCCATGTTCTCCATGCTTTACTACTTGGTTAAAAAAAAAAAGAAAAAAAAAGTTTCCTTATTCCAGAACATATGATTTAACAGGACGTCACGTTAAACAAATCGAAAGAATTAATTTGGATGGATTAATAGGCGTGAAAGCACACTATGAGTAGTCTTGTGTTCAGCACCAGAACGTAGCTGCCACTAGATCAAAACACGTTTTCAAGTAAAGACGCGATCAGTGAGAAACACGGCGCTGATTTCCTGTTAACTCGCTGCCCAAAGAAACGGGTCGATCTAAAACAGGACTCGGACGAAGGCAAGCCCTGGACTAATATACATAAATATATTAAAAACAATGATTTCGGCTGAATCTAGCTTTCGCTTATTTGGCTGGAGCCCAAAGACTTACGACCGTGAAGATCTCCTCCGACATGTACACCTCTGAGAGCTTAAAGGCTGTCCGATGCAAATAAATAAAAACCGCAAACACGCCGCAAATAAAGAAAAGTAAAATAAATTAACACGGTTCAGTCGTGTGGTTCCTTAAACACAGCACACGCTAAGCAAATCCTCTCTTTACCCACCTGACGCGTCTGACCTGCACGACCCTCTCGGCACTTTCTCTCTAACCTTCGTCAACTTCCCCACCTCATCCCTCTATCATCCGTCCTTCACTACTTCCTCAGCACCATCACTCACAAGCGTCTCCTCGTCCCCTCTAACGTCCGCAGTCCAAAACGGGATGCCTGATATCAGTAGTTTATTTATTTATTTTTTGACCTCTAACTAAAATCAATCATGCGAAATCAAACTGAGCTTATTAACGAAACAGCCTTTCAGCAAAATAAATCAAATCAAACCTAATCAGAAAACAAATAAAACAGCATCATTTTCCATTCAAAGATTATAAACAGTGGCTCTTGAAGCTGTAGATCATCATCTTCACGTGCATCTTCATCATCATCATCATCATCGTGAGAGCGGTGTGTGAGTGGAGCGCTTCACGTCTCTGGGTGGAGTCTGATGAGCGACTGCTCTCACCTGGCCAACCGCTGTACCTGAAACGACAACGGATTGGTATCAAGAAATCATCTGTCAAACTTTAGGCCACGCCCCCTAGCTGAATATTACTCACATCAAAGCATGAGCTGGAAATGAAAGACATAGTAGCAACTCTTTTTTTTTTTTTCCTTTTGCTTTGTTTTTACTAGATAACACCTAGACACCTCATCAAAACCTGACTTCAAAGCAAAACACACACACACACACTTTTTCTTCAAATATTCTGCTCCAAATGCAATGTGCTGGAGCCCAAACTTACATGATGCTCTAGTGTTTATGTCCAGAATTGTAGATGAACAAGGGAAAAAAAAAAAAAAAACATGAGGAAAAACAATAAACTTCGACAATACACAGTCCGACAATGTACAATGTCAACAATGAAATCAGATGAGTGTGTAAGAGGATGCAGTGAAGTACACTGCTAGAAGTAAACTCGAGTGAGAAAACCTTTTTGGCTCTGCACGTGAACTCGAGTGAAGAAGCGAATCGACTCGCTGCACAAAGTGACCCAGAACCAACAAGGAACCCGGCTCTGAATTCACTCGAACAAGCGAGAAAAAACGTTTGCCACTGAATCGAATCAATGCAGGAAGTGAACTCGACTGTGGAAGCAACTCGGCTTTGAATCCGCTCACTTCATGAAGTGAAAAGGGGCTGGACTCGAAATTGACTCGTTCCAAGCAGTGAACTTGAGCGAGGCAGCGACTCGGCTGAGTGGACTCTGCATGGTGTAAACTCTAGTGATAAAAACTACTGACTTTAAGTCAACTCAATGAGGGAAGTGAACTCGAGGAAAGAAGCGATTTGACTGAGAATCGAGTCACAAAAAAAAAGTGAATTTGAGCGAGGATATGATTCAACTCACTGGAGAAAGTGAACTTGAGTAAGGAACTGATTAAACTTCTAATCGACTTACTCCAGGGAGTGAGGATGAGGAAGAGAATTGACTTGTATTCAAATCGCTGCAGGAAGATAACTCGAGTGAGGCAGTGAATCAACTTGAAATTGATTCACTGGAGGAAGCGAACTCAATTGAAGAAGTGATTTGACTCAGAATCGACTCACCACAGGAAGTAACCTTGAGTGAGGAACATGAATTTGACTCACTACAGGAATTGAACTCGATTGAGGCAGTGAGTCGACTAAGAATTGAGTCACTCCAGGAAGCAAACTCGAGTGAGGAAGCGATTCAACTTGAAATTGCCCCCCATACCCAAAGTAGTTCAACTTAATAGTGACTTACTACAGGAAGTGAACTCGAGCGGGGATGTGATTTGAGGAAGAATAGAGGAAAACTAACTGTTGCAACTCGGATAACGAGCTTCCAGACGTACTGTGAAAAGAACGTAAGACGTGCCGCTCTGATTGCTTTTGTTTAATCAGGTCCGACTCTTCGTGACCTCCTGGACCACAGCACGCCAACCTTTCCTAGATGTTGTCCAAGGGGTATTCTTGACAAGGATCCTGGAGGGGGTTGCCATTTCCTTCTCCAGAGGACCATCTACGGGCAATTTGGGAACGCCAATTAGGCCTAATCTGCATGTCTTTGGACTGTGGGAGGAAACCGGAGTACCTGGAGGAAACCCACCAAGCACGGGGAGAACATGCAAACTCCATGCACACAGACCCGACACAGGAATCGAACAAATGCGCTTCATACCACAACGCTGTCTTTAAACTCTAAACAGATTAACGAGACAGACCGTGTCCTATACAGTATAATATAATATAATATAATGAGGCCGGTTCACAGTCAGGGCTGGACTATACAGCGCAGACAGGAAGTAAGGAGAGAGTAAGGGAAAAAAAAGATCACTCGACTTCCTACACAACCTCCGCGTGCTCGTAAACAGCTCCCTCAGTGATACTAACCAGTAATTAAAGCATAATGAGCTCGCTAACACACACACACACACACACACACACACACACACAGACACACACACACTAGCTATAGGCTGTAAACATCACAGCACAGGTTTAACTACACTACAGTCTGCAAGCAGCAGGACACTTAATTAGGAACGAATCAATAACCGGTGAGGTTAAGGAGCAGAACCTTCGCCTGATATCTCAGATGGATTTAGTCCAAATTCTGCTGGTAGTTTTTCTTTTAAAAACTTTTGGCTCAACAATGTTAAGAGTTTTAATGTTGTGCACATCGACACGTCTTTGCTCACGTTATCAGGGTTGAGACACGTCACGATTTCATACAAAAAATAGACAAATTAAGAATGTTTGCGGTTTTGCTCTGCAGGATGGCGAGCAGTCAGTCGAACGAATCCTGATCTTACTCAAGTCACATGATCTTTTTTTCTTTTTAATCTGAATTGTGTCACTTCAAACTGGTGGCCTGAAGTCCTGCATTGACTCGAACGCCCCTCCCATGAACATGATTTCTTTATTCTACACACACATAAAAAAAAGTCAAACACAGACTTTAACAGTGCAGTTAATTTTAAAAGACAGCCCCCTGGAGCACAGAGAGAGTACTGCGGCTATTTACGAACCGCTCTGCAGTGTTCAGGTCCAGTGTGTTATGAGACACAGTGAGAAACAGAGGGAGAGGAAAAGAGAAAGAGAGAGAGGGGGGGGGGGGGGAG
>JAQMYG010000012.1:36221188-36232622 GCA_030014215.1 Clariallabes teugelsi
CTAGCGTGGACGTTAGTATCAATATCTCTCCCTCTGTAAATATTATTACAAATATTTATATGCGATTAAAATGCGATGAATTTCGATTAATTAATTAATTACAAAGCCTCTAATTAATTAGATTATTTTTTTTTATCGAGTCCCGGCCCTAGTTCTAATATGTTATTGTTGCTATGGTAACAGTTCTTACCAAGGGTCTTGGTTTTAAAAAAACATCATATTGTATGCTTTAAGTCACTGTAGTATAAGTAAATACCACGCACCTATCCATGAGGCATAACAAATTATCCACTTGTATGGATGAACTTTGCTCCAACTTCTGTATAATCACACATGTGTACGATATCAGAGACCTCACCATCAAGAGAACGGGAGAAAGGGATCAATGACATGCACCAGGCTTTTTTTTTTTGCTCTTCGTCATACCCTGTCAGAAAGAGTTGTTCACCAGAAATCCTTCTGGCAGCTTTAAAAAAAACTTTCTTCAGCTTCATGTTTCTGTGACTGGACACCTTTTACATTTACATTTAGCAGATGCCCTTCTCCAAAAGTGCTTTGTAGTCTTTATCAAAGACACATCCTCATGCTAGCTCACTGGATCAAGGACTAAGAGTACCATCAAGCAAAAAAAAAAAAGAAAGTACAGTATGAACAAGTGTCCAGGCTGCCACCTTCAGTAAGACTTCATCTTACTCATTTGGTCACATGATATTCCTTTAAAATAAATGTCAAAACAAAGAAAAGTATTCGAAACCCTAAAAACAACTAAAAACAATTAATTTAGGTGTTTGACCTTGCTGTGATCTTGGCCACAAATGCAATTGAGTAAAAATGCAAAAGTTTCAAATTAATTTAGGTAGATTTACTGAGGTATCCAAGGTACTAAGCATGTACTAGCTCACAGTAGCCTTTAAGTCATAGTTAAAGAGTCTCTCTCTCTCTCTCTCTCTCTCGACTTCCTGACTGTGGCGATGTGCTGTTTGTTGCTGTCTTCAACCTTCTCTACTTCCGGTTTCAAACACCTGCTACATGAATAAGCATTTCATAGAGGGAAGGCAGTCAGCAAAATGCAGTCAGCAGGTAGCAGCACCATGCAGAAATGTAGCGAAGTAGAAAGTACAGATATGTAGTAGTAACTAGTGGAGTAAAAGTGAAATGTGTACTTTATTGCAGCAACAAAGTAAATGTGAGTATGTGAGTACGAACAAAAAATATGAGAATTTTCTTTTATAATAATAATAATAATAATAATAATAGAACTGTTACTATTATAAATATAAATTTTTCTGCATAAATGCTTTTTGCTTTTCAAACATCACCAGAAAACTTTACTGACACCAAATAGTAAGAGCAAGAACTCAGTGATTGACATGCACCCAATTTTATGTGTGTGTGTGTGTGTGTGTGTGTGTGTGTGTGTGTGTGTGTGTGTATAAGCCTACATAGTTTATATGCATGAGGATTCTTTCATTTGTGTTTTATTTGCTTTCTCCGGTTGGGGAGATGAAGCTATTAATATATATGGGCATGAGACACACCGGGCTGTGGCATGCCTGCGAGCAAGAATATTAAAACCGAGGAGCATGATAGCGATATCCGGCCCAGCGCTGCTAGCTTGTCCCTCTCTCCCTCTCTCTCTCTCTCTCTCTCTCTCTCACACACACACACAGATAATTCATTCAGAGGTCAGAGACGATCTGTTGCTGTTGTGGGAATCGATTTGCTGGCCCTATTTGGTAGTCGGAGCCGCATCCTTACGTGAAAGTACGTTGGAGAGCATAACCTGATCCCACACACATATTCCGGCAAAATATGTCAAGAATCTGCGTATACATCTTATCCATTTTTTCTAGCTTGAATGTGAATGTGGTGAAAAATATATCGCTAGTTGATCAGATCCCGTGACTCTTCACTATCGCAGACGAAAGATTCATCAAAGTCTCCCAATGACCACGAGTCGACATTTTTATTGTGAAATAAATGGCTTGTAAATTTTAACGTTTCAAAAGCCAAGCTAGCTGATATGAGAAATACGATCAGAAGCTTAAGTTGGAAAAAAAACAACAAAAACAAATACAAAGAAGAGCAAGAAGTACAAGATGCTGAAGGCCCTGTTGTTACCTTGTTGTCATGTATCTACAGTGGTTTCTGTTCTGGCACGTACAGTAGATGTCCATACAGCTGAGTCATTGGCAATCTTTAAACAATGACTAAAGGCCGATCGGTTTCTTAGATATTTGGCTTAATTCATCTCACATCCCTAAAAAAACAAATTCAACAGTGTTTGACTGATGGTACTTATATTTAGTATCCTTTTAACCAGTGTAAAGATCTGGATCTACAGTATGCAATGACGCAAACTTCAAAGCACTTTTGTAAGTCACTCTGGATAAGAGCGCCTGACAAACGCTTCATTTAATGTCAATTAAACGTAAAAGGACAATAACCTCACATTTATGTGCATTGAAGTCACTTTAACTTTGTGATTCTTACAGCCCTCTCCGGCATGTAAATTGTAATAGCTGAAGCTGTTTATGGTTTATGAGTTGCCTTTTAACCACCGTGGCTTTGCACCTCCAGGGTCAGGGTTCGACTCCCACCTCAGGTCTGAGTTTGCATGTTCTCCCTGTGCTTGGTGGGTTTCCTCTTACAGTCCAAATGCATGCAGATTAGGCTAATTGGCGTTCCCAAATTGCCTGCTTTGTGTGTGTGCCCTGTGACAGATTGGCACCCTGTCCCGGGTGTCCTCTGCCACGTGTCCAAAGTCCATTGGAATAAACTCCACGCCCCTCCACGACCCTGTAAACAGGATAAGCCATGTACAGAATGAGGTGCCTTTTAGGGAAAAGCAGCAGAGCTAATAAAATAAAATTATTCTCATATTTTGTTCACATAACAATTTTGAAAATCATATTCTTTTTTTGAAGATATAACTGAAACAATATGATTAATACAGATCCCTACGTCCTGAAGTTACAAACCGCACCTTTAATCCCGTTGGCTGCTTTTTTAGGAGAAATAAATGGAGCTCATTTCTGGAACTGGAAAAAAAAATGTAACCAAGTCTAAAACAACAACAAAAACAACCAAAGTTTTATTTATTACACAGCAATATTAATAACAGACAGTTTGGCAAAGATTGAATGAAAAGCATTAAGAGATTGTTAAAGGTCTGGAAAGATAAAGAAATATTACAAACCGCAGCTTTAATCCTGCGAGTTGCCTTTATAAGCAAAATACTTTGCTTATGTTAACTCATGGCTCATTTCCGAGCCAGGAAATTGTAAACAAAACATAATCAACAACCAACCGTTCTCATTTATTAACAAAGATATTGAAGATACTGTAAATTTGAAATAACGAGATTGTTACAACATTTAAAAACCTTTACAAATTTACAAACCGCACCTTTAATTGAAGAGTCATTCATGTAAGTCACTGAGTAAGTTAGAGTGAATAAGGTATTAAGTATAAAATTACAGTATTAAGTATAAAATTACAGTATTAAGTATAAAATGTAAAAAATAAATACTTTTTTATCTGGCCTATGTAATGATGTAATGGTTCTGATGATATAATGCCAAGCTCAAATTTAATTTAATAGCATTTAGTTAGTATTTTCGTTTTAATTGTTTTGTATTCTGTGCAAGAACAAGTAAATGTGTGTGTGTGTGTGTGTGTGTGTGTGGGAGTGGTCTGAGGGCCATGTGGCGTTGCGACAGGATTAGTGTTTTAATGAGAGGGAGGGGCCGGGGCAGGCCGGGTCAGCCAGTGCCTGAGGCAAAGTGCAGGGGGTCAGACACACACTTTCTTGGACTCTCTCTCTCTCTTTCTCAGACACACACATGTATACACACACACTCGGGGGGCTACAATTAAGAGCTGGAGGATAATTCTTCCCACCTGATACCTGCTGTCGAACCTCTTTATATTGCTTTTCCTTTACTCTTTCTATCGCTCTCTCTCTCTCTCCCGGTGGGGGATCCTCCATTTAACCACATCAGGGAGAAAGAGAGAAAAGAAACAAAGGAAGAGAGAGAAGGAGAGCCTGAAGAGAAATACTGAGAGATAGAATGGGTAAAAGAGAGAGAGAGAGAGAGAGAGAGACGAGTGCAATGGATAAAGCGTGAGATTAATTCAGTCATTTTAGCATAATTGGGTGTTCATATACATTTTTAAACATGCTACTTTGCACTGCGTGTGTGTGTGTGTATGTGTGTGTGTGTGTGTGTGTGTGTGTGTACGTGTGTTCGTTCCACATCTTTAATGCTTTACACTCCTTTTGGATTATATGTTTGAAATTCCTCCTTGGCCTCCACATGTCTGTCTGCTTTCATTCCATCTTTCATTCTCTGTCTGTCTCTCTCTCGCTCTCTCTCTGCACCTGTTTCCTCGTTCTGCAGCTGCTAATTGGGTAAGTCTAATTACCCAGAATCCTCTGTGCTGCCTGACAGGATTATTTCCTTGGACTGGGAGATAAATCAGTACTCACTGGCTGGTGTGTGTGTATCTCTCTGTCTGGAGGGAGCGATGGACAGCTACACACACACACACACACACACACACACACACACACACACACACACACACACACACGCAACTGGCTAGAATTAACTCTTGGACCAAGGTGTAATCTTTTCCATCAGGATTCAGCTATCCTTTCTTCAACATCAACTTTCTGTTTCAGTTCGTATCTATAAGAGCTGCTGCTGTGTGATGAGAAAAGGAATTATTCTGACTAATTAGACTTCTGACTTCTCCTAGATATAAAATCTGAGTTAAATCTGCAGGATTGGATATAGAGTCTAATCTAAAGACCCAGTTCCCTTAGATTCTGTCTTAAAATCCAAGTTCTTGGCTCTTAAATCTCAACTATAGAGTCTGAATCAAAAAGCAGATGAGGTCCGACACTGTAAAAAAAAAAAAAAATTGTAAAAAAAAAAAAAAAAAAAAAAAACGGTCAAATGACTGGCAGCAATGGCCGCCAAACAAAAACCATAAAAAAAAAAAAAACAGGTATAATGCTTAAATTCATATTATTGTATGTGCAAAAACATTACATTTACAGAAATTATTTAATCTTTTACACAGAACCACCATTATTACACAGATTTTTCCTAAATATATACAATTAAAGATCTTCAAAAAAGCAAGTGTTAGAAGTTTAGCAGTGAAACACCATTATTTTATTTTAAAATGTATTATTAGTTTATTTTATGCATATTTTTTTCCAAATTTATACGATTTAACGCCTTCATTAAAACAGCATTAGAAGTGTATAGCAGCAAGTTTTTATTTTATTTTGCAGTTCTCTTCCAAAATGATCACAATCAAACACCTTCAATAAAGCAACAGCATTAGACATTTAGCAGGGAAACACTTATTTTACAGATTTTTCCAAAAATTTAAGATCAAACACCTTCAAATAAAGCAAAAACACAAAAAATGCTATTATTTTTCAAAGTCTTCATAAATTCCTATGAATGCCTATAATTTATAAAAACATTTTTTTACTGTTAAAAATGTGAAAAAATAATTTTTCAGTATTAAAATATTACTTAAAATAACAGCCGACTTAACAATTTACAGATAATGTCTATAATTTTACAGAAATTTGTATGTAGTTTTTTTTTTTTTAAAAAAGGAAAACTACTATAAACTTTTAAAGTTATGTTCTGTAAAATTAGGACTTTATTTTATACAGTTTAGATCTCAGTTCTAACTCAAGTCCAGAAATTCATTTCTGAATTAAGATGAGAAACTTTAAATTCAAGAAACCCAGCTCCAGAATGAGAGAGAAGGTATTAAGTCCAAGTTCCTAGGTCTAGAACCTAGGACAAGTCCTGAACCTAAAGTCTTAATGAGTCTTAATCTACAGTAACTGCTATGTTGACTTGAAAAAAAAGTTCAATAACGTCATGCACTAAGACCTGGCTCTTGAGTCAAATCCAAACTCCTATATCTAGTGTTTGAGTGGATCCAGAACGCAACTCTAGAGTTTCGTTCAGTCCAATCTCTAGTGCCAGAGACAAATTTTGCATCCTTGGTCTAGAGTAAAGTCCACAAATGTAGCTCTACAAATTAAATCTACAAATCATACCTCTAACATCCCAGTGGAAGCTTGTTTATGTTTCCAGAACCTTCAGAACCCGGTTGAAGTTTCCAAAAATCCAACTCTGTGTCAAGTCCAGAGCTTCTGATCTAAAGTCTTAGTCTAAAGTCTAAAGTAAAGTCTAGGTCCAAATGGGAGTTCAGAAAAAGTTTAGGAACCTGAGTCAAGCCCAGAAACACAGCTTTTGTGTCTGAGACAAATCCAGAGTCATGGATCTAGAATTTAAATCAGTTCAAGAAAATCAGCTCTGGAGCCTGGGTGAATCCCAGTTTCTAGCTTGAAACTCTGTCTTGGGTCTAAAGATCAAGATTCTTTGTCAGTCTAGTAGTCTAGATCCTATGTTGAGGCGAGAGAACCAGTTAAAAAAAAAAAAAATCAAAGACCATTCCAGGGTCCTAGATGTAGTCTCGGTCTGGCATCTACAACCAAAATCTGAGCCAGGTTGACTGTCCCCTCTCTCTAGTTTCTGAGTAAAATTTGGCCCATAGGTCTACTGTAAAGGCAAGCCCAGAATCGCAGCTCTAGAGTGTGAGTTAAGAATCCTAGAGATTAGAACCCAGCTCAAGAGTCTAACCAAATTAAAACTAAGAGATGGAAAAAGAAATCCAACTCCAAGTTCAATCCAGAGTCCCAAGTCTAGAGCCTGAATCAGCACTTTCTTAGATCTACAGTGGCTGTCAAGTATGGACTCTTGGCCCCATCTCCTTTCATGCTTTTATCTGCATGTGAGTCAAGTTACTCGAGTCACAGATGGTAACACAATAAATTACAGACCCGGGTTTGGAACATTATTAGAGTCTGTAGCCCAAATTTATCACACTGAGCTTGAATGTATCTCTTTTTCTTTCTTCAAAGCTCACACTCGATATCAAGCTTAAACAAAGTGTGGAATCTTCCAGGGTAACGTGATGTTCAATGAAGTAAACCAGGCTGTGGAAGAGTGTGTCTGTGGGACATCATGGCTTCACTGTGCATGCTGGGATTGATTATGCAGAAGCAATTAGGACACAATGGCACAAATGCAAGAGGAGAAAAAGAGAGAGAGAAAGAGTGTGTGTGTGTGTGTGTGTGAGAGAGAGAGAGAGAGAGAGAGACATGCTGCGTGTTTTAGAAAACTCATTTGCCAAACGGAAGCTGTCACTGAGGGTTATATTCATCCTGTTAACTGCGAGAACTTCCTTCCGTAACAGCATTCTCTCTCCCACCCCCACAACACACACACACACACACACACACACACACACACGCATACATCTCCAAACTCCAAATAGCTACAGATTAAAATTTTAAATCATCAGTTTTTGTACTTCCATCCCTCACCATCTCCCTCTCTCTCTCTCTCTATCTCCATTTCTTTTCTTTCAGACACTTGCTTCTGACAGAGCGCAACATCAGCCTGTCGTTTCTATTTCCTCATCAGTGGAGACACAAACGCCGGTCAGAATTGCTAAGATTTCATTATAAACATCCTCAAAAAATCTCATGGAGATGAAACATATGGAGATCTTATAAAGGTTCATAAATTTCACTTTGACAACTTTTCAATTTTCTCATATTTTTTTAGGTACTGTTTATCCATCCAAGCCAACATGGCTAAGCAATCGTTGTCTGATTCAACCTATGACATTTCTGAGGAAGTTTATAATGCGCAAACCCCACAAAGAAAGAAAGAAGGTGAGATTAGGAACCCCCAGCCTGAGCATGTGCTATAATCCTTCAGGTTTTGCAGAAGGGACACACTGAAAAAGTCCTCTGTCCCAGAAACTGTCCCTGCTCAGTTGTTCTGTTCCAGGTTGCTGTTTTTCAGTTCTGTTTGCAGTGTTTATTTCTGTACTGGGGTCCCGGTTTTTGATCCTGTGCCTGAAATGGTAGGCGTGCATTTCCCTGTTTGCCTCAGGAGATGATGAGGAGGAACGTGATGAAATGAAGGTGAAATAATAGGGGGGAAATGTGCATATTGCAATGCTGTGCTTGAATGAAGCTAAAAGGAAAAAAAGAAAGGAAGAAAGGAAGAAAAAAAGAAAGAAAGAAAGAAAGAAAGAAAGAAAGAAAGAAAGAAGCTTTCATAAACTGACATACAGAAAGATGAAAAGGGAAGTTACAGTTATTTCTTATTAATCCCTGTGAAAAAGGCAAGCATCTTAGCAAATGAAAAGTTTATAATTTAATGTACATTACATTACAAATTAGAAACTTTTCATTTGCTAAGATGCTTAGTGTAATCTAATGTAATCTAATCTAATCTAATCTAATTGTAACTAATCTAATATGTTTTAATCGAATCTAATTCAATTAATTTATTTATATAGTGCTTTTAACAAATGTCATTGTCGCAAAGCATCTTTACAGAATAAAAAGAATTAAGAAAATAAGTTTGAAAAGTGTGAGGAAATATGTAAAAAATATAATCAGAGGGCGGAGGTGGCAAACAAAAAGTACCTGAGATGGCAGAAGAAATAAACCTTAAGAGGAACCAGACTCAACCAGACTGGAACCCATCCTCATTTGGGTGATAACAGATAGCAGGGATTGTTTAGCAGTCAAACTGTGTGTTAGGCAGCTGGAAGTTCAATACAACAGGAGAGGTGTTTGAGTAAATATGCCACCCACTTTTATTATTGGATGCACAGGTACAAAACTGTTTGTGGGGATTTCAGTTCTACATTATGCCAAAATAACTAAAATGTAGATCCAGAAGGAAACACAGACATGAGGGCTTCTTGTAATGTAAAACAATCTTCGTACTTCAACCTTCGTCTAAAGATGTCCTGTACACATTGCTCAACTTTCTTAGGCTGGCTTGTCTAATCTGCCTTAACTGTGTGCCATCAGTGAAAACTCATGAATGTGAATTATGCTGCCCAGAGGAAGGATGTAAAAAGAAAATAGCAGTGGGCCTAAACCCGAGCCCTGTGGAACACCATACTTCACTTTAGTACATGTAGACTAGTCAACATTTACATCTACAAACTGATAACAATCAGATTTAAAAACAAATTCAAATCAAATTCAGTCTAATCTAATCTAATCCAATCTAATCTAATCTAATCTAATCTAATCTAATCTAATCTAATCTAATCTACTCTAACGTTTCCTACCTGATTACATTGTGTGTATATATTTGATAGTGAGTGTGCTTGATGTACATATTTCCTTGTTGCCTAGCAACAACATAGTAACAACATTAACCACTTGAAGCACATGAAGTGTGAATTCATGATTTTAGTTATTTATGATTGTATTGTATTGATGGCGATATTTACTGTGCAGAAATTCACTAGTTTTACAATGTACAGAGAATTACATTGTGTGTGTGTATTTGCGTGTGTGTTTCATTGGAAATCTGTCCCACTATAAAATTTAATGCTATTAAACAAATAACCATCAATCCCATAGATGGATCCCAGAGAAACGAAGGACAGAAACTTATAACCTGTGTGTGTGTGTGTGTGTGTGTGTGTGTGAGCGATAGAAAGTAATTGCTTGAGAACATTTTAAGTGTCCGTCCCTATCGCACCACAATAACCATAAAACACGGTGCATCTCTCTCACCCATTCTCGATAAACGAGTGTCGTTCTGTCCGTCTTTCATGACTGAGTGGACCATTCCCTCCTCTTTTACTGTCCTCCGCTCTACTCGTCTTCTTTGTGAGTCGTTAGTCTGGGCCTTGATGACTTCAATTTTCCACTCCTGTGCCCTGCGATGCAGCTCAGAAGCTGCTCTGGCCTGGCCTGTCCTTACACACACACACACACACACACACACACACACACACACACACACACACACACACACACATAATGGAGAGATACGTGAGACAGGCATAGGAAAAAGAGATGAGAAAAAGAGAAATGAGAAAGATAGACTGATGAATAGAGACAGGAAAAGAGACTTAAGGAGAGAAATAGGTAGAGATAGACTGATGGAGAGAAATGGATATAAAGGGACTGATGGTGGGAGACATGTGGAGTGAGAGACTAATCAACAAAGATAGGTAGAAAGAAGCTAAGACAGACAGATGGGTGTTTGAAGATAATTCTGATGAAGATCGACGGGTAGAGAAAGACTAATGAGAGAGATGGCTATAGAAAAAGTGATGAAAAGTGATTGGAGGAGAGAGACTAAAAAAGAGAAAGAATTGGAGAGAGACTGCTAGAGAGAGATGGGTAGAGAGAAACGGTTGGAAAAAGATTGATGATAGATGTGTAGTGAAAGACTAATGGAGAAAGACTGGTAGAGGTAGACTGATGGAAGCAGATGGTTAGAGACAGAGTGGTAGAGAGAAATGCGCAAAGATAAAACTGCGAGAAATGGTAGAGAAAGACTGATGGAGGGAGACTGGTAGAAGACAGTGATGGAAGGAGATGAATACAAAGAGACAGGAACAGAAAGACTGACGCAGATAGATGGAAAGAGAGACTGGTGGAAGGAGATGAATAGAGAGAGAGACCTGTGGAGAGAGACAGGTGGTGAGAGACTGGTGGAGAGCAACAGGTGGAGAGATACTGATGGAGAGAGATGGGTAGAAGGATGGCTGGAGATAGACAGATGGAGAGACTGATATAGAGAGAGACAGAGAAAGATGTACTGTAGGTTGTTATGTAGATGGAGTGAGATATTTGGAGATAAATATTTGGTGAAAGACTGAAGGTGGGAGACTGATGGAGAGAGACGTTTGGTTCGGGACTGATGGATAGAGTCTCTCTTCAATCACTGTCTTTCTACCAGTGGTGGGAGATCGACAGAAAGAGATGTTTGGAGAGAGACATTTGGCGAGAGCCTGATTGAGAGAGACAATTGGTGAGGGACTGATGGAGAGAGACAGGTAGAGAGAGGCCAATGGAGAGAGATGGGTGTTTGAAGAGCAAGAAATGAAGTAAAACAGTTGCTCTCCTTCACTCACACTGACCCAAACACACAGTCTCTCTCTCTCACACACACACACACACACACACTGCCTTCCTAAGTTGTCACATCGTATCCGTGGTGATGAGGTGGGTATGAGGGTCAGGGTTGGGGCGTTGCCTCAGGGCTCGTCTCCAAGCAACAAAAGGTCGCTTGACTCGCGCTAGGCCTCCCATCAGCCAATCAGGTTTGACGCAGTAGCAGGTGGAGCCTTCCCATGCTAAGTGCTTCATTAGACACCTTTCATATTGGCGTCGCCCTCGGCAACTCACTTTACACCCACCATCCCACAGAAACTATAGCTAGGGCTACAACTGTATATGTAGACACGCACACACACGCACACCAGGGCTTGACATTAACTTTTTTGCTCACTGGCCAATGTGGCTAGTGGATTTCCGGAGTCACTAGCCATT
>JAQMYG010000012.1:36234212-36246132 GCA_030014215.1 Clariallabes teugelsi
TGTGTGTGGGTGTGTGTGTGTGTGTGTGTGTGTGTGTGTGTGTGTCACAGGGTGAAAACAAAAAGAAGAGAAAGGCGAGAAAGGTGTGCATTGGTGGAGAAAGGAGAGACTGTGTGTGTGTGTGTGTGTGTGTGTGTGTGTGTGTGTGTGTGTGTGTGTGTGTGTGAGTGCGAGTGCCTGGCTGCCGGCTGGTTTAATGCCGTTCCCCTGTGTTGCCCCGAGGGCACCTTCACTTCACAATTAATGGAGGGGAATCTCGAGGGAACACCTTCCTCCAGCTCTGCTGTCTTCCTCTTTCTCCTCTTCTTTTCCCTCCTTCCGTTCCTCCTGTCTCTCTCTCTCTTTCTCTCTCTTTCTCCGGCATCATCCTCCCTGTTAATAACTTCAAAAAATTTCAATTTGTGTGTTTCTTACAGTGTGTGTTTTGCTCTAACTAGGAGCGACGCTCAGCTTCGTTCCGGATTGAGACTTTATTTGGGAACAGAGACGTGTTCTGTGGGGGGGGGACTGGGAAGAACAAGGCCGTGTTTGAAACAAGGAAGACACGAGTGCGGAGCTTCCCCTTATCTTTACCTTATTATTACATCAGCTCGAGGTTCTTGAATTTTTTTTTACTCCTTATTTTGCTGTATGTACTCAACTCCTCTCTCTCGCTATCTTCTTCAGGTAGCTTCAGGAATGAGCGTATAATCAGAATTTAGCTCAGTGTGTGTGTGTGTGTGTGTGTGTGTGTGTGTGTGTGTATTCCTTTCTTCATCAACCATCGAAACATAAAACAGTCCTGACCCCTTAACCTTAAAGTAAAACTTTCTGGAATGTTCACAAAAAAAATGTAACTCAAGGTAAAATATATAAACGCTACAATGTAATGTTAATGCTAGCTAACAATTTCAAATTTTTCAATCTTAGCTAGGTTGGTGTTTAGCTAGCATTACATTGCTAACTAGCCGACTAGCAATCTGTTCATTCACGTTTGTTCAACATGGCCTATATATTATTGTTTGATTTTTTTAAAAAGTAAATTCAATGATAACCTGGAATATTGAAGCTAACTAACAATTTCTAATTGTTTGATTTTGGAACTAGCTGACTAGCGAGCTGTTCATTCAGGTTTGTTCAAAATGTATTATTGTTCAGAATATTTTTTCATTTTAATTTTAACTTTAATTTTATTTATTTAAATGCTAAATGACAATCTGGATTTTTAACCTAGCTAATAATTTCTAACCCTCGCTAGGTGTGTAAGTAGCTAACATCATTTTCATAGCCACCTGACTATCAACATGTGCACTCATGTACTGTAGTTATTAATGTCATCTTTATTTTATTGTTATGTATTTATTTTTTGTTTGTTTGTAAGAAGATTAATGAAATTCTACAAAATTGTAAGCATTAATAGTTTAGATTGTAAAAAAAAAATGCTTTGATATCTTTGAATTTTAAAGTAGCTAAAAAAAAATACATAACAATCTATATCTATTTTTATATTATATAAAATATTTTTGAAACCTATATAACGATTTCTAACCATCACGTTGCTACCTATAGCAATATGTGCAAGTAGGTGGTTTTAAATGGCATCTCTATTTTATTGTTACGGATTTATTTGTTTGTTTTCTTGTAAGTACAATAATGAAATTCTATGAAATTATGGAAAATGATAATAATGTAGATTCTAACAAATGTCATAACAACCACTAATTTTATTTTCTAATTGTTTGATTTTATTTTCTAACTGCTTGATTTTGCTAGGTTTGTGTTTAGCTAGTGTTATGTTGCTAACTAACGGAGTAGCAATCTAGTGAAACATGCTATTGTCCTGAATTTTTTTATTGGATTTTAAACATTTTAAAAATGGTATGACCAACTGGAATTTTTAATCTAGCTGACAATTTCTAACCATGGCTAAGTGTGTAAGTAGCTAACATCGTGTTGGTCCTAAGTTACTCAGTAGTCTTTGTAAATGTCATCTTTATTTATCTTATTTTAATTATTGCTGTATTTATTTATTGATTTGCTTGTTTTTATGAAATCCTACAAAATAATAAAAAATATTTTTAAAATATATAATATTATTCAATTTAATTACAATTTCTAATTATTCAGTTGTGCTATGTCTGTGTTCAGCTAGCATTAGATTGCTAACTAGCTGACTAATTCAAGTTTGGTCAACATGTACTGTTGTTGTTCAGTATTTTTAAGAATATATATTTTTAGTGCTTTGACAACCTAGCATTTTAAAGCTAGGTTAAAATTTCTTAACATCATTAGGTGTATAAGTAACTTACATTATTTTGCTAGCTAGCTGACTAGCAACATGTGCAATCAAGTACTTTTAAATGTAATTTATTTTATTGTTCAATGTTTATTTATTTATTTACTTACTTACTTTATTTATTTATTTATTTATTTTATTTTTAAGTAATTTATTGTAGCAATTTGTTTGCTAGCTTAAAAATTCCAAGTTGTCAAAGCATTTTGTTAACTGCTTTGACGACCTAGAATTTTTAAGCTGGGTGTATATGTATCTAATATCATTTTGATAGTTAGCTGTAGCAATATTTGCAATCAAGTACTTTTAAATAGCATTTCTATTTTATTGTTCCATATTTATTTATTTGCTTCTTTGTTTGTAATGTTTGTAGATTTAGGAAATTCTACAAAATAATCAAGCATTTTAAATTCTGCCATGAAATGTACACCCATGTAAGTAGCTAACATTGTGTCAGCGACTTAGCTGACTATTGACATGTTAAATTGTGTACGTATGAATGTAATTTATATATTATTATTGTGAATTTGTTTATTGACAACAACAAAAAACACAAATGACAAGATGTAAACTGGAATTTTTGAGCTAACTAACACTTTCCCAACTATTGTTAGTTGATTTCTAAATTTGCTAAGTTTCCAAAGTGTTTTTAGCTATCTGACTATCAATATGTTTGAGACTGTCCTTAAATTTAATCAGGAAAAGTAGATTAAGGAAATGCTGTTACATAAGCTGGAATTTCTGAGTTAACTATCCATTTCCAACTTTTTGCTAGGTGTGTGAGTAGTTAGTATTACATTGCTGACTAGGAATTCAAAAAGCTTAATCCAAGCTCTTGTCTCGCATTGTCAGTACAGTACATCATTATTCTGCACTTGTTTTTTTTTTTTGTTTTTTTTAAAGAATAACAAAAATGTCATAAGGTAATCTGGATTTTTTTATGATAGGTCACAAGTTTTAACCACTGCTAGGTGAACTAGTAGCTAAAATCATGGTGTTTAACTATATGTTAAATTACTGTGTTTTAAATCTTGTTAATATTTTATTTTTGGTTTGGGGTGAGCAGAGAGAAAAGAAGAAAAGAAAAAAACACAAAATGTTATTTTTTCCCCCATGGGATATAAACTGAATCCTTCCTGGATTGTCTGATGAGGTGAGGAAATTTTGTGATTCTGTGGCTAAGAGTGACACCTTTATCCAGTCTGAACTAGTTCAGAAGTGCCAGCAGTCTTACCCCCTACCCCTAACACACACACACACACACACACACACACACACACACACACACACACACGTCTTTAGCTCACTCAATTAGCATGTTAGTGCCACACAATGCACCAGCAAGGAGAGTTCAGACCCAACAGACATCATGAAGAGCTTGTTATCACACACACACACACACTGTATCTCCAGCTGCTGCTATTTACCATCCCTGCAACACAACAAGTGTGTGTTTGAAGTGCGCCTGCAGAGGGAGAAAGCGCAGTATGGAGAGAGAGAACCTGTCACCTTGCATAAGCTCATTTTAGCACATGAGGCCTTGTACTCACATGTGTGTATGCGTGTGTATGTGTGTGATGTGTTATTAAGGTTGTATGTGTGTTATTTTCTTTTTTCTGTATTGAAAAGTGTGTCAGACTGTCAGTGTGGGAAGAAATGTGCACTAGCATCATAGCTTTATCACCGCCGCTCGATCTGTCATGGTTTCCCAACATGGCCGTCACACGGGTTTGTAACGGTATTAATTGGACCTGCGTCTTCCGAGGCCGAGTCGCAGGACATTAACATACTGCAAGTAATTGTGATGAGTGCAGGTTAGTGCTCTGGCCGTCATTATGATATTTGGACCCCGCTCATGTGGCTTGCTAATTATGCTAATAAGGCTCCTCTGTTGTGTCGGATTCTTTGAGCTAGCTCACCTGTGCGCTTTTTCGGCTCATTAGCATGCTCATGCATATTGATGAAGAGCAGAGGCGCAGCAGGCCCCGGCTTGGCCGCGGGGCATCATGGGAGATTAGTTGCATGAGTAATCCGCACGGCTGGAGTTGGGCCAGAACTACACAGCTGTCCGTCAAAGTGCCAGGCTCAGGGAGGACGGCAACCACTAGCACAGGGACCAATGCTAGCATTAGCATGGAAAAGTGATGACCGGGGAACACAATCAGTTCACTTGGCATAAAATTGATCAAAGTCAGGCTGGTTTTTTTTTTCCCACTGTTGTAAAGCACAGCTACATTTTATACTAATTTACACCAAACGTTAAACACCAAAGTGATTTTTGTGTTAGCATTAAATCTGGAAACGTTATATGATGGAACTTAACCACCACTGAGTCTCACTCCAGTGCTGAACAACACTTTTTCTTAACACAAGTTAACAACGTCTGTGCTTTATGAATAAACTTATATTTTTATAACTGGCATTTTTCAATACCACTAACAGTTAAAAACAAACATACTGTACCACAAGAGAAGAGTTAGACTGATGGACATTTCTTAAATATGGTCTTTGGGGATATTTTTGCTTGTTTGTTTGGTTGTTTAACTTTATACCACACTGTGAATCCAAAGTGGATGTATATCACTGAAAATAAGCATTATTGATAGTATTGTTGCTGACTTCTTAAATGCTTTTATTGAAATTAGGTCTGATTTTTGCATTATAACATGCATGAATTGTTTAAAGTATCAAATTACCATGTTGGAAAGAGTAGAAAGAAAGTTAAATTGTTAAAACTGAAAGTACAAAAATGAAAAATTATTTTTCATGAATATAGCAACATTTAAACTCGCTAAATTATTCAACAAAACATTTGGATTCATATTTGTATTCTGATTTTTATTTTTTTTTATAAAATATTCTGCTAAATCAGACAAAAAACTAGCTAGCTAGTTTAATAAATTAAATAAGGTGGTATAAGCAGTAAAGGAAACATTAGCATAACAATTTTTCAAACTTAATGATGAAATAAAAAATTAACTATATACTGTATATAAACATACTCGAGTATTCAAAAGTAAAAAGTAACTATTTCTAAATCACAAAAACCACCTGAACACAATTTGAAATAAAGTCTCAAAAAAAAAAAAGTATGCTGAATTAACAAACTCATACAAAACTTTAACCAGCCAGTAACTAGCTACGGAATTCATCGAACTCATAAAACACTTTACTAACTTACTAATTTACCAAATGCTTGACAAACAAATGTAATAACCTCAACTATCTAGCTATTTTAATGTATAAATACTCAGAACCTTTTTCATTTTGAAGATGATTTTTTAAAGTTCTTCACAAGTAAGGCATTAAGTTCTTAACATGAAACGACATCACATAGGTGTTTAGATTTGTAACAAGTTTAAATTATAATGGTCAAAATTATAATGGATGGAATTAAAAAATACATTTTCCACTCTGGTTTTGTTTTATTAAAACCACGTCGTTCGTTAGGTTTCAGTTTATTCCATATTTTTGTTTTCTGATGAGTAGTGTGTGTGTGTGTGTGTGTGTGTGTGTGATTGAGATGCTGGATGAATATTAATTTCATTCTCCTGGCAGGTCAGAGTCCCTCTGCTCCCGACATTTACCCATCTGCACTATGTCAGACACACACACACACACACACACACACAAACACACACACACACTCACACACACACACACACACACACACACACACACACACACACACTGTGCTGTACCGCTCCTGTGGATTACCTAGGCTGCAGAACAGATTTGTTTCTATGGAAACCTCATAGCCTGCTTGAGCTAGCGGTGAACCTTGGGTAGAAAGAAAAAGGCCGCTTTTCCACTTTGAGCTGTGTGTGTGTGTGTGTGTGTGTGTGTGTGTGTGTGTGTGTGTGTGTGTGTGTGTGTGTAGAGAGGTTATTTGAATACATACCTATCTGTCAGTCAGTTTCTATTTAAGGAATGAAATTCTAATTCAAATGAGAAAGAAAAGTGTTGATAAAGTGCTTAATCTGAGAAACATCTCTAATTGTTTGCCTCAAAAATTGTATAAAAACTCAATAACCATTCCTTCATCATGTCCCATCATGCTAAACATGTATGAGAGGTGCTACGAAGTAAATGAACACTAGGAATGAAGAAGCAGAGTCTCTGACGAGTGTACAACGTTAGTACCGTTAATAATAGAAGAAAGGAAGCTAGTGTGAAGGGATTAAGTAGCGATTCCTTAGTTTTGTTAAAACATAGGGAAAAGATTACGAGTTTTTAAGTCACAATATACAGTACGTAACTAGACAGCTATTTTAACTGACTTAATGACTGAACCTAGCTATTTAGCTAACCCAACCAAACAACAACGCTTAAATATTTATATACTTTAACTAGTTAATTTACAGAACCTAACAAGCTACCCAGCAAAGTTAACTAGCAAAAAAACAAGTAGGCATATGTAGTTTGGTAATTCATCCAAATTACACTTATTACAAAATAACAAAACCTAACCTGCTAGCTAGCCAATCTACCTAGCCAAATTCCAAAGCTTAAACAGTTAGTTATTTAATTGGACAAATGAAAAATAAAAAAAACATAAATTTCTCGGTACTTTGCTTATCCAGATTGAAAAGCCATGATAGCTAGCTAGTGAAATTAACTAGCCAATGACAAAGCTTATTTTTCAGGTACTGTAGCAGCTCAAATTTCAGAGCCTAACAAGCTACACAGCAAGTTTAACTAGTAAAACTAATAAAAAGATTATATAGGTTGGTTATTTATCTATCCAAAATTACAAAACACTAACAAGCTAGTTAGCCAATTCTGAACATCTTTAACAGTAAGCTAATTTAACTGGCAAAATTACAAAACCATAGATTAATAGGAGGATTATCTATCCAAATTACAAACTAGGCTACATAGCTAGCGAATCTAACTAGGTAACTTAGAAAGTGTGCTAGCTTGCTAATTTAATTAGCGTCAACAAAAAAAAACACTTATTAAGTGTGTTGCATGTATGCTAGCTAGTCAGTTTAGCAAACTTTAAGTGTATGTGGATAGATACCATAGTGTTGCACTCATAGTAATAAACATGTAATAACACATTTTAACTGACTTAATGACTGAACCTAGCTATTTAGCTAACCCAGCCAAACAACAATGCTTAAATATTTATATACTTTAACTAGTTAAATTACAGAACCTAACAAGCTACCCAGCAAACTTAACTAGCAAAAAAACAAGTAGGCATATGTAGTTTGGTAATTCATCCAAATTACACTTATTACAAAATAACAAAACCTAACCTGCTAGCTAGCCAATTTACCTAGCCAAATTCCAAAGCTTAAAAACAGTTAGCTAATTTAATTGGACAAATGAAAAATTAAAAAACATAAATTTCTCGGTACTTTACTTATCCAAATTGAAAAGCCATGATAGCTAGCTAGAGAAATTAACTAGCCAAATGACAAAGCTTATTTTTCAGGTAATGTAGCACCTCAAATTTCAGAGCCTAACAAGCTACACAGCAAGTTTAACTAGTAAAACTAATAAAAAGATTATATAGGTTGGTTATTTATCTATCCAAAATTACAAAACACTAACATGCTAGTTAGCCAATTCTGAACATCTTTAACAGTAAGCTAATTTAACTGGCAAAATTACAAAACCATAAATTAATAGGAGGATTATCTATCCAAATTACAAACTAGGCTACATAGCTAGCGAATCTAACTAGAAAGTGTGCTAGCTTGCTAATTTAATTAGCGTCAACGAAAAAAACATGTAAAAACTTATTAAGTATGTTGCATGTATGCTAGCTAGTCAGTTTAGCAAACTTTAAGTGTATGTGGATAGATACCATAGTGTTGCACTCATAGTAATAAACATGTAATAACACATTTATAACTCATTGTTCTTGAACATCACTGAACTCCAGCAGCTCAGAAGTAGCAGAAGTCAGCTCACATTGCTAGTCAAAGCATTACAAAGACAATGTGATAAGATCTAATCCATTGTAACTCCATGAGCAGGGGTTGTTAAAAGGGCGGATTTAGAAACAGGAAGTGGTTTGGAAAAGCATTCCGGGTGTAACGCGAGGTTAAACATTTTGCTAACAGCATAGCAGGAGCGCTAATCGCCGGGGCAGGAACGCTGAGGCCCGTCCTCGCTCTGAACCGCTGACCCCGTGGCATCTGCACATCTATATCACATCTATATCTACAGTCTGATCTCGGTGGGAGGTGGAGCTGGGCGGAGCCTGAACTCAGTCCATGTGTGCGTACGTGTATGTGTGTGTGTGTGTACATTTAAATGTTCCTATACTGACATAACATGCGAATATTACTGCAGCTGTATGTGCAGCAGACATGAGAGAGAGAGAGGAAGAGAGAGTGTGTGGAGGTTACTGTTTGATTGACAGCCGAGGAGAATCTTGCTGCTCTGGGCTTCATAATCAGCAGCTTTATGCCGAGCACAAAGGATTGTGGGAAGCGAGGGATGAGAGGAGCAGAGAAGTGCAGAATAGTAAAATTCCCAGCGGAGCCAAAGGCTCGCGTTCACACCTTTGTTTATTTCCCCTCGCTCCTTTTGAAAGGGTTTTCATGTGTGTGTGTGTGTGTGTGTGTGTGTGTGTGTGTGTGTGTGTGTGTGTGTGTGTGTGTGTGTTTGTTTGCGGTGAGCAGGGTTGTTTTGTGTATTTTGAAGACATGTTTGTGATTTGAGTAAGGTTGATGTGGATTTTTTGAAAATTAAAAGTCATCATTACTGACAGATGAAAAGTGTTATTATGATTTTATGAGCATGAGGTGCATCGATGTTTGTGTACCTGTGTGTGTACATGTGCCTGTTTCTGTGTGTTGTGGTCATATACTGTGCTACATTTGTATTTGTACGTGTGTGTGTGTGTGTGTGTGTGTGTGTGTGTGTGTGTGTGTGATGCAGTGGAAATACAAGACTCGTTCTGATTGGACGAGCTGACATAGTGACTTGGGGTAATGGGTGTGTCCAGATAAATAATCATACTTTTACTCTTACTTATATAACCACAGTATATATCTAACAAACACATTCACGCACAATGTTGAGATAAGTCATGACTATCGATATGAATCAGCGTTTTAAGTTATAACTATGTACTTGGGACATAGCTACTGTAGTAATAAATTTGAGATACTGTTGGTATTCGTCGAGTTCATGCAGGTATCACATGCTTGCCCATTATTCTGATTTCCATAAGATGTGGCTTGACTTGTAATCACACATTGTGCTTTTAGTATTTGTAAATTATGAGACAGTATCTCAGATTTATAACTTAATGTCTTTAAATTGTGACATTTTGTGTCAGTTATCTCTTGGTACCCTGAAGTTATGATTAAAAAATATTATTTTTAAAAAATATATATAAGCTAAATATGACAGTATCTCAAACTTGACTTTATATCTGTTTTGTTTATGTGAAGTGTCTTAAAATAATTACTTGTCGTACATATTGTCATAAGTATTATTAAAGTCATAATTATGACAGTATTTCAAAATGTATCTCATAATTATGTCTATGTATCTCCTAGTTTTGAATAAGTGTCACACAAGTATTTTTTTTTTCCATATTATAATTATAAATCACTTTAATTATGTATCTTACAATCACAGTATCTCATGGTCTCTCATAGTTGTGAACTTTGTATCTCATTTATGACTTATTATCTCACTATTATGACTCTTATGTGACAAATTATTGTCATAATTATGGGAGTATCTCAAAATTAAATTAGTATCTCATAATTATTACCTATTACTCTTACTTATTACTCTTAAAATTGTGATTTAATGTCAATTACAATGTGATCTCTCAAATTATGATTCTGTATCTTATGGTTATGACACTGTTATATCTTAGTGTCATAAAGTCATTACTTGTTATATTATCTTAAATTGATGTAAAAATTTTGACAGTATCTCAAAATGGACTAAGTATCTCATAATTATGTCAATATGTTTGTTTTTCTTAGATACAATCTTTAATTTTACTTTCTATTTTTAAATTATGACATGGTATCTCACAGGTGCAGTTTTTTTTTTATTCAGGATTATGACTCACTATGTAATTATTATAATTTAGTCTCTTAGATATTATGTTATAATGAATTGGCACCCTGTCCAGGGTGTACCTCACCTTGTGCCCTAATGTATTATTTCAAATTATGCCTTTTTATCTCAGAATTATGACTTACACTAAAGTTATGTTATATTGTTATTATTAACTATTGTCATAATTATTACAGTATCTTAAAATTGACTTAATATCTCATATTATGCATTTGTATCTCCTATTTATGTATACATGTCTCAAAATTATTGCTTTCTGTATCACAGTTATTGATCATTGTCATAATTATGATAGTATTAGAATAAAACTGGTATGAAATAAAATGTACGTAATTATGGATTAGTATCTTGGAATAATCATATTATGTGTCAAACAAGATTTTACATCTCATAATTGTGACTTTTTAATCTCATCATTATTATTATGGCTTATAGTGTCATAGTTATTACTTGTTGCATAAAAATTCTTATTATTGAGATAAATATGACAGTATCTCAAAATTGACCCAATATATCATGATTTTAGCTTTGTATAAATCATTAAGTGTCTCAAAACGGAATTGTGAATAATTGTCATGAATATACAATATGACTTAGTATCTCAAAATTCTGAATTACTACCTTAAAATTGTCTTTGTATCTGATACAGTTATGTACAATATGACTGTCTCAAAGTGATTACTTATTATAATTAGGAATTATTACCATAATTACGACATCCCTCAGACCTTTACACTCATCCATGCTGTGCCATCTCTCTCTCTCTCTCTCTCTCTCTCTCTCTCTCTCTCTCCTTTTTGTCTCTCTGTCCTTTCCTGTCTCTCTCCTCTGTCTCGCCCGTCTCGGGACTGGATTGGATCGGTGATTCTCCTTTGCCTCCTATTTGGCCTCTGATTAAGCACAGGGTATAAACAAAGCGACCTCGTTTAACAGATTACAAAGGAATTAGACGATCAAAGAGCAAGAGAACATGTGTATGAGAGTCTGAGACAGAGACGAGAACGAGGTTTGAGAGTGTAAGTTAGAGAGAGAGAGAGAGAGAGAGAGAGAGAGAGAGAGAGAGAAAGTGAAGGAGACCTCTTGCCCTGTTTCGTCTGATATCGGAATCCATTTTGTGCTGAATGAACATAACAGCTAATCCCGCCCTGCGGTACAGGCCTGAGGGGCTCTGACACACTCACACATGCACACACACACACACACACACACTCACACACAAACACTTTTAAGTACCAGCGTACCTCACAGCACACATTCACATTGCATTACATCTAATGATAGAATTGCCCTAAACTGTCGAGTGTTGCGCAATTCACCTCTTTCCTTAAATCCGATTGTTCAGAAGGTGTTGATTATTTGTATTATTATTTTTTGTTTGTTTTTTTGCTTTATAAAAGCTTTGACTAGCATTCAAATCACAATGACAGGTTCACATTCTTCTTTGTCTTTTGGCTGTTCCCTTCTAGGGGTCACCACAGCGAATCATCTGCCTCCATCTAACCCTATTCTCTGCATCCTCTTCTCTCACACCAACTAACTTCATGTCCTCTCTCACTGCATCCATAAATCTCCTCTTTGGTCTTC
>JAQMYG010000012.1:36250577-36280221 GCA_030014215.1 Clariallabes teugelsi
GTCGCGGGGGGCCTGGAGCCTATCCCAGGAAGCTTCGGGCACGAGGCAGGGTACACCCTGGACAGGGTGCCAATCGAGATAAGCAATTGTTGATAAAGAAATTGATAAATAATTCTACTTAAATAATTAAGGTTTCATATAAATATAGAAAATTATGCTGTTAGGACAGTTAGAATTTGTTTTATGCGAGATTGGAGCAAGACAGTGTTTTTACAGAACGGCATTTCCAGTTAATTTATGTTTTTAAACTTGCTCAAGAAGAAATTACAGAACTTTTTATGTTATTCAAGTTGAATATACATTCAAACAAGTAGAAAAAAACGGAAATCGAAGCTTAGATGGATTGCTAAAATAGCATGTACAACAATGACGAGCCATTCTACAGCGTGACATTTCAGCACGTGACCAACAGATATATCTCGAACCCTAACCCTAGCGACTCCTAAGTAGCACTTAAAGCAGGGCTACGTGCAACTGTGTTAAGTTCATGTTTGGGAAACGCACGTGAAACAATAACGAACGTTCACAAAATGACTCGTAGAAAACACTCTTAAGCGCTAAGATCAATCGTTATCGGGAAACCGGGCCCAGTTAGGGGCAGTTTTGGCAGTGTGGGCAGTCCTGCTGGAAAAGGAAATTGGCATCGTACTAAAGCTTCTCAGCAGACAGAAGCATAAAGTGCCCTAAAACCTCCTGGTAGACAGATGTGTTGACTTTGAACCTGATAAATCACAGTTGGCCAACACCAGCAGATGACATGGCAGTACAAATGAACACAGACTGTGAAACTTCACACTGGAGTTCAAGCATTGTGGACTCTGTGCATCTTCGCTTTCCACCAGACTTTATGACCTTGATTTTCAAATAAAATGCAAAATTTACTTAGGACCTTGTAGAACTGAGCAACGGTCCAGTTCATTTTCTCATTAGCTAAGGTAAGGCAGTTCTCACGTTGTCTCTGGTTCAGGAGTGGCTTGATGCAACAGTGGAATGCAGGAGTTGTAGTGCGTATCCTGAAGACATCTGCGCACTGTGACTCTTCATGTACTGACTCCAGCCTCATTCTACTCCCTGTAAATCTCCCCATCAGCTTTACTTGAAATTTTGCTCGTCATCCTTGTTGCTCGGACTCTTTTCCTACCACAAATTTCCCTCCCAGTCAACTTTACACAAATATGCATCAATACAGCACTCTAAGAATGTCTGCCCTTTCTGCAATGGCTTTCTGTGGGTGGGGGTGTTAATGATCATCTTCTGTACAAGTGATAAATCAGCAGTACTGAACTAGATTGGTAGATACACAGTATTTATATGTATATATGTACATGTATGAATCAAAAAGAAATTAAATATCTTCATATTTTGAGATACTGGATTTTTTTTATGAGTTGCAAGCTGTAATCATCAAAATTATAAAGGCATGAAATATTTCACTTGATGTACAATGAATATATATTATATGAAAGTTTCCGTTTTGAATTAAAAACATTTTTTTTAAAAAGACTTTTTCATAATATTAAAATACTCACAGTATAAAAACCAAAAGTTTCATTAATTTCAACTCATTATCAAACTTTATTATGAGTGAAAGGCAGACATTCTCTGAACACTTCTTTACTTTGCAGAAAATTAAAAAATTAAGGTATAAATGGGATAAAATGGGATAAAATTGCATCGCACTATTTATTATGATCCTTCCCAGTTGACGTAATTTTTAATTCAACACGGTTGTTTAAATCTGTTTATCGAACATCAGCAGCATGTGTGACCTAATGGATAAAAGATTAACTTAATAAGACCATTTCATTATTAAATGAACTCTATATTTGTCCATAATTTTCTCACTTATTCACAAACCCATTTTATTACTACTTCACCAATATTGGATAGCCTCAGGATGGAAAAAGAGTACTGAAAATGAAAATAGAAAAAAAAAAAGCTCTCAGGTTTATTTGTTTGAACTGCGGCATTTTCAATTACACAGCAAAGTAACTATTTCTAAATTAATCAGCCAGAGTTTTGACCTGACTTGACACTGGCACATTAGCGTTACATTAACATTTATGGTTTCATGTGTTTAAGCATTACTCAGGTTGGTAAGAGGGAGCATCAATTATCCATACACAGCTTCAAGTATTTATCCAGCTGTGTTCATCTGGACTTTTACAGAAACAGAAACAGTGTTGAGCTCACAAGCGCTTGAGAAAGCAATCCATTTTTGTTCTCTTCCTAGGCAGAAGTCATGAGATAGGACATGTTTAGTGTCAAAGGTTTGCTCCTTTAGTTTTGCACTAGAGCTCCAGGACGTTTCTGACAGCTCTGAGAGTAAAACCTCCCTTTATTCCTCTATAGAATGCCCCTGCTACACTAATGCACTTATCCCAGCACATTATCCTGCTGAAAGAGGCCATTGCCATCAAGGAATACTTGGTCTGCAACCATTTTTTATAGGTTTCATGTGTCAAACTAGCATCCCCATGAATGCCAGGACCCTGTTTTTTTGGCAGAACATTGCCCAGAGCATCAGACTTTCTTCTCTGGCATGCCTTCTTCCCATCCTGGAGCCCCCTATTGCCCAGGTATGTGAGGTGCACGCATCCAGCCATCCGCATGATGTAAAAGATGTAACACATGATCCATCAGACCAGGCCACCTTCCTCCAGTGCTCCATGGTCCAGTCCTGACATTCATGTACCTATTGAAGGAGCTTTTAGCAGTGGACACAGATCAGCGGTCACTGTGATGCACTGTGGATTCATACTAACCCTATGCTTGCCCATTTTTCCTGTTTCTAACACATTAACTTCGAGAACTGATTGTTCACTTGGTGCCTAATATATTCCAGCCATTGACAGTGTCAATATAATGAGATAATCTGCGATATTTACTTCACCTGTTAGTACTAATGAAATTAATTAATTAGTAAATTAAAGTAGTGATTATTAAATGTTAATACAGACGCACACACACAATCTATAAATACTATATATTAGTTCCACCTCAGCTCTTTAGCCGTATTAAGCTCGATGAATGTTTGAAAACTTTTCATTTCATCTCCACAGTCAAATAAGATTTTGTAAATGTCTAATTATTATTTTAACCTCTGCTTATTAGTCATATTAGGAACTAAAACATATAACCAGTTCCAGACTTATCTGTCATATAACACACTAGAAATGACTAATAACTACTTTTGCTCCTGCTCATATGTCATATAATATAGTCTCTCTTACACACTCATTAACTGTCCTGCTTATCCTGTTCTGTGTAACAGGAGCCTATCCCAGAACATATTCCAGAGAACTCGGGGCAGTGGGACACACTCTCACTAACACACTTAGGGGCAATGTGGAAACAACATTTAGCCTACTCTGGAGTGGCCTACTCTTTGGGGTGTGAAAAGAAACTGAATTGACCTGATGAAACCCACAGTGCAAACTTCACTCACACAGAAACAAGGCAGGAATCGAACCCTCAACCCTGGAGGTGCAAGGCCACAGTGATCCTCACTAAGTCACCGTGGCCATATACAATACTATAAATGTCTAATAAGTACAGGAGTTTCACTCTGCCTCAGCAATCACATTAGGAACTATATATGTCTAATATAATTAATTCCAGTTTAGTTTATAATTTTTCTTTGGCAGTCACATAATGTACAAGAAATGTCTAATAACTAGTTCCACTCCACCTCATTAATTTTGTAGGTACTGGATATGTTTCATAACCAGGTCTGCCCCAGCTCATATGGTTATATATGGTATTGAAAAATGTCTATTCCCTAACTGTTTTGGTTATTAAAGCAATATTAACTGTAAAACACCTTATTTGCAGAGCTGATCAGCCTCGTGTTGAGTAAACACTCTGTGCCACCTGTCTCAGTCTTGGTCTTCACCTCATAGAGAAGTAATAAATTTTGCATTAATTATCTTCAATCTGTCTGACTGATGCCTGGCCCCTCCTCCTTCTAACTGTATTAGCATATAAACCTCTGTGGGTCTATGTGTGTGACAGAGTATGTAGGTCATGATAAGGATTAACTTTATTTTGTAATTGTTATTCTGAAGCAGCGCATTTTCTCAGCCTTTATTACTGCTCCGTTATTGTGACTGCAGATAACAGATGCTGCTATGACCTTACAGCATTATCTTAAACTATAAAACTATAGATAAAACTTTTATAGTTTAAAAGTACAGTTTAAAAATTAGATAAAACTTAAATTGTTTAAAACTATAGTTTAAAACGTGCATAAACCTCATATAGTTTAAAAGTATAGTTTAAAATTTTATAAAACATTATTGAGTTAAAACTATAATATAAAACTTATAGTTTAACTATACAATTTTAATTAAAAAACAGATAGTTTAGAACAATTTATGCTTTGTTATGCACATGTGTAAACTTGTGGTACTTTTACATGCTTCTTTTCTACTATAATGACATGAAATGGCTTGGATTTTCTTTCTGTTTTTACTTTGCTTATAATTTTATTTTAAAACATAATAATGATAAGAACATGATATAATGACTTATAAACATGATAAGAGCTACTTCTGTACAGTTTGCTTACTCAAATGTTAAAAAGTTTTCATAAAGATATCCTGATGTTCTTTTTGACATTTTAATCTCTAAAATTAGTGTAAATACTTTCTCAGGTTTATTTCTAAAGAATTCTGTAGAGAGTATAACATTTAAAAAAAAAATCACTTTAGGACCCTGAAGATCTTTAAGCAGGAATTTAAAAAAAATTCTGAGAAACCTTTTTCTAGCAAATTTATTTATACGATGATCATCTAAAACATAAAGTCAGTAGATTTGCAGTAGCTATTTTACATTAGGTCACTTATAAGCAAAGGATAGTTTACCATTTTAAGTCAACAATCTCAATCAAAATTTGTTACCATTTAAAACCATTAATGGCCTTTCACAGAGAAAAAAAAACACTTTAGGAAACTTTACAGATCTGATTTGTAAGGTTTTCGAATAGTTACAAATTAAAAACAAAAACGTTAGCTTATATTTTTTTTTAGATCAAGATCTTTTATGAAGATGTGTTAAGAAATTTTACTCTACAAAAATCTAAATGTAAGTTGAAAAAATAATCACATATTCTAAAGACATGACAAATCTGAATCAATTTGCCTTTAATTTCAATCCATTCACTTGTACTATATCTTAGCTATGTATTCGTTCATATTAAACAAACTCCTTGTTGATATAACACTCATACAAATGTTATATGTTAAAATGGATCAAACATGGGTGTATGGAGAAAAATCTTTCTTTGTTGGCTATTTTGATTTTGGTTGCTCGCTGTTTGTAGGAATAAAATAAACACACCACTAATCATTTCTAGGTAGCTAATCTGAAGTAACAACTTTTTTTTTCATATTAAACATAAGTAATCAAATCAAATGAATAACCATGTTCATGAAAGCCATGCATTGCTAATCAGAGCTAATATAGCTTTCTGAATGAACAGGAACTGTGTGGTTATATGTACTTATAATTACTTTTCCATTTATTTTGGTCGGTCTAGAAATCGGTATTTAACATGTTCATGTAGCTTTATTTAATTAATAATTTGATAAACTATTACTATAACTATCTACAGCTCCTACATTTTGGCTAGCAATGACTAGATATCAACCCTTTTCAATATCAATGCTGAAACCTTGAGTGTCAACCAACATCCATACAAGCAACTATGTTATAAAGTATAAATATACTAAAATCAATCCCAAGCAAAGAAAATGTTTCATCATATGTAAATATTTACAGTTCCATAAACAAACAAAAGGTTTCCCGAATGCAATTTTTAATTGTATAAAAGATCAAATTATTGTTTCCCCCTCCAATTTCTTTCTTCTTTTGTCTGCTATTGGTCTGATACCGTACTGAGTATTGGATTGGTGCCTTGGTTGGTAATAAACTATTACTATTACTAGCTGCACCTCCTACATTTAGCCAAGCAATGGTTTGAAAACTGTTTTCCTTCACCGATAGCCATCATTAAACCTTGAGCATCAAGAAATATCCATATGAACAAGTATGTTTTAAAAAATATACTACAAACCAATTTTTTTTTTTTGGTCTGGTATTGGCCTGATACCCTTACTCAGTTTTGGATTGGTGCCATCTCTTTTAGCTATTTGAATGAAAACATGAGAAATATTTTTGGTAAAATGTATATTATTATTATTATTATTATTATTATTATTATTATTAATAGTAGTAGTCGTATTAAATTAGAGTTGGTGTAACAGTAGTATACAGTGAGTTTACAGAGATCTGATTGCTCCTAAATCTGGGACGCTTTTTAATCCAATCTATGAAATCCAATCTCGCGCTTCATATTTACATCTGTTATCTTTATTTCCTGCTCTATAATCTCTCCGCTTTGAGTTTTGAACTTGATGATGCATTTAAACCGTCTCCAGCTACAGCATGGTGATGAGCAGTGTGTGTGTGTGTGTGTGTGTGTGACAGATGGAGCGAGCTGAGGCCGGTACAGCGTGCATATGGCAGCGCGAGGGGTTTGTGCGGGACTCCGCGCGTTAAGCCGCATTATTAAACCCGTCTACCGAGCAACTGGTGCCGCATCTCTCTCTCTCTCTCTCTCTCTCTCTCTCCTGCGCGTGCAAGCGCACGTTTAATCCCTCGCGTGAGAGGACTGCTTCTCTCGCGCTCTCATCGTGCATGTTTTTATTATTATTATTATTATTATTATTATTATGGTGAACTATATTATTATAATAAAACTAATTTTATTTTATTTATTCTTCCTTTCATATTATCATGTAGATCTATTTTTTTGTGTTTATTAATTTCCCCATTGGGGATTAACCAAAGTTTATCTCATATTATTGTTGTTTATTGTTGTTGATGTGTTATAATATTATCTAAACAACATTCACTGTGTTATTTAGAACTGTTACTGTAACGTAATTTGTTGGAATTGTTGTCAGTAATTGTGTAACTTGTTTGAAAATGTGTGTAATTCGATTTTAACAAATGAAATTTATTGAATGCCATTGTTGGTGTTGTTGTTGTTGTTGGTGGTGGTGGTGGTGTAGGTGGTTTTGTTGGTCGTGATGATGGTGGTGGCAGTGGTGTTGTTGTTGTTGTTGGTGTGTTGGTATTGGTGGTGGTAGTTGTGTTGGTGGTGGTGTTCGTGGTGGTGGGATTGTTGTGGTGTTGGTGGTGGTTGTGTTGGTGGTGGAAGTGGTGGTGTTGGTTGGTGGTGCTATTGGTTGGTGGTGTTGGCATTGGTGAGATTGTTGTTGCTGTTGGTGGTGGTAATGGTGGTATTGGTGATAGTGGTGTTGGTGGTGCTGGTGGTGTTGTTGTTGGTGTTGTTGTTATTGGTGGTGGTGCTGTTATTGTCGGTGGTGGTGAGATTGTTGTTGGTGGTGGAGGTTTTGATGGTGGTGATAGTGATGGTGGTGTTGGTGTTGTTGTTGGTGTTGCTGTTGTTATCAGTGATTGCTGTTGTTGGTGTTGTTTTTGTTGTTGCTGCTGTTGTTGTTGTTGTTGTTGTTGTTGTTGTTGTTGGTGGTGGTGGTGGTGGTGGTGGTGGTTGGTCATGGTGGGATTATTGTTATTGGTGGTGGTGGTGGGATTGTTTTTGTTGGTAGTGGTGGTGCTGGTGGTGGTGATGATGGTGGTATTGTTGTTGTTATTGGTGTTGTTGTTGATGGGGTTGGTGTTGTTGTTGATTGTGGTGGTGTTGTTGGTTGTGTTTTTGTTGGTGGTGGTGCTGTTTTTGTCAGTGGTGTTGTAGTTGTTAATGGTGGTGGTTGTGGTGGTGGATCAATGATACAGTGTTCGGTATCACCAACCTTCTCATAAGTAATATAAAGCTTCTGCCTCATGCTATTATAATATTGTAATAAAACAACACTTGGTCTGTTATTTATTATTTATTACTGTCTAATTAACAGCTTTTGCTGTTGGTGCCGATGGTAGTGGTGGTGGTGGGATTGTTGGTCATGGTAGTATTGTTGTGTAATGTTATTATAAAACAATGCATACTGTGTTCTTACATTTTATTAATGTGTTATTTAAGATTTATTTTTTGTTGTTGAGGTTGTTGTTGTTGTGCTGAGATCATCATTGTGTAATAGCATAATCAATAAAAACTGATGCTGCTGGTAATACTAAAAACAGCAACAGTTTATTGAATCTGGTTATTTATGTTGTTGTTGTTGGTGGTGGTGGTGATGTGTGTAATAACATTGTTGTAAAAGAACATTGTTTTAATTATTAAACATTGGTGGAAGTACTGGTATTGTCATATAACACTACACAACAATTTGTGTGTTATTTATTTAATGCTGGTGCTGGTGCCATTTTGCTTTTGTGAAATTATGTTGTCAACAAAATTATTATTATGTTGTAATATTGTTGTAAATCAACCCTAGCTATAAAACTCTGAGCTAAAAGTACTGGACTGCACTGTTTATGTCACTCGATGTGATGTCCTCACCAGCAGTTCTGCCTTTAACAACTGAATTCAATTAGATTTATTTAATTCCTGTTTTATTTATAGCACGGTTTAATAGTAGTCATGGTCACAAAGCTTTACAAAACAAAACATTATGTAGAAAAGAACTTTGTAGAAATATGTATGAATCATGAAGAGCAAGCCAAGGTCAAGGGTGGCAAGGAAAAACTCCCTGAGATTGTGATAGAAAGAAACCTTGAGAGGAACCAGACTCAACAGATAATCCATCTTCAATTTGGTAAGAATGAATGAAGGAAGGAAGGAAGGAAGGAAGGAAGAATTAATTACAGACTTTAGCTGAATCACTAGTGTTTAAGCTGTGAGTGTACACTGACCAGATGGTACTAAAGGTGTACAATGATGAGGAAAGGTACTCTTAGTTTGAGTGTCTGTAACCATAGGGTTAGGGTTATTTCATTTATTTATTTTTGATAGAATTAGAAAATGTAACGTCGCCTCAACCACACATCTAACACCCGAGTAAAATAAATCAGAAAATTCATCTGTAATTATGGATGTGTGAAAAAGTTAACTGCCGGTCCGTGATGTGATTGGACGATGGTGTCACGTGACAAGCTGGTGGCTAGACAAAAACAAAGACTGACATATAAATATAGATAAATAAATATAGTACATATAGAGTCAAATGTTTTAGTTTTTATTTGTGTGATATATATATATATATATATATCACAGAGAGAGAGAGAGAGAGAGAGAGAATAACCGACACACAAAACCGATGGGTGGGGTGGCGCATGGATGTGATATTTCACACACACACAAACGCGCGCGCGCGCACACACACACCTTATGTTTAATATCGGATTTCTCTCTCTAACAGTCCAATACTGACACAAAAATGCTAAATGAAAGGGGAATAAAAGCGGTACTAAATGTACTAAATGGACCATTGATCTGGTGCCCTTAAGCGTACACCTGTAGTGCCTTTAGAAACCAGTGCACCTTTAAAGTAAAAAAAAAATAAATAAAAACGTTTGTTTAAAGGTACTCTTTATCCAAGGTACCCTTAGTACCATTTCATTTTATTCTTATTATTAACTCATAACAGCACTGAGCAGGTTAACGCTCCAGGTTCAGTTCTAAGTGCACGCGCGCGTGTGTGTGTGTATGCGCACATTTTGACAGAGCATCCCCCTCAGAGACGCGCTCATTTGACCGAAACCGGAGAACGAGTTCAACACACACACACACACACACACACTAATCGTTTTTTTTTAAAGACATGAAAATGACGCGGATGTTTTTTTTTCTTCCTGCCTAACAAAAAGCCAGGCTGATACACGGTCCACTAAGCGGCCATAAAGCCTGAGAATGAGCTAGAAGTCAATCTAGTTTAAATTTAAAAAAGAAAAGAGAAAGGAAACGAATGAAAGAAAAGGGGAAAGAAAGGAGATTTGGCTGAATCCCAAACGGAATGAAAAAGACGCAACAGATTTCAGAAACAATGTGGAAATATGTTAAATAGTGAGCAGATCTGACTGATGTTTGTGGTTTGTTGTTTGGTTTATATTTAAACTTCAATCACAACTTGGTGTAAAAAAAAAAAATCATAATGTATTACTGAAAAAGGTGTGATCGAACATTATTATTATTTATTATTATTATTATTGCTTATTATTATTATTACTATTATTATTATTATTATTATTACTATTAATAGTAGTAGTGATTGGTTTAATAGAATAATCACGAATTTGTCATGTTTTTTTTTTTGCTGCAGAAACAAACACACGCTAAAAAAGAAAAGAAAATCAACCCGACACGAATCCAAGCATCATTCCAACAAACGTTTTTATTTCTGCATTAAACATGGTTTTCACCCTCAATATGTAGAAAACCAAACTTACGTTTTTTTGCTGCAAAGCAAGAAAGAAAGAAAAGGGAAAAGAAAAATGAAAATCCGAAAAAAACAGAGAGAACCAAAATGTCGGCGCAAAAATGGGGGAAAAAATCATCAAAAAGTGTTGAAAGCGCACTCGGTTCCTTATTAGGCGAAGATACAATATTTATTCCGTGTCTCCAGGGATGAGGCTCCTTCTCTCTCTATTGTCCTCCCATTCCTCAATGCTGATGCTTAATTTTCAAAACTTCGATATTACCAAGGGACCTACGACATCAGCCGGAGAAAAACCCCGGCAAGTACATAATCCGAGCCAGGGAGCCGCTCGGTGCAGTGGGGAGAGGAGAGACACGCGAACGCACTTTTACAACCGAAACACCGACACACCGACAGGCCACGATTTCATCTGTTTTTCCGGCGGATTTTTTAATTATTTTTTTGCATTCTCCTGTCCTGTTTTTTCCTTCCTTCCCTTCTCCCTTCCTTCCTTTCTTTCTTTGCTGAGTTTGATTCGGGCGAGGATAATCCGGGGGAGGTTTTATTTGTCGGAAGCGCGAGAATGTCAGCCACCTTTCCGGGACTGGTTCATGATGCCGAGGTAGTTTTTTTATTCAATTGATTTTTTTTTTAAAAATGCATAAATTTTTTGGACGAAAATCCGAGCATTTATATATACATACTCATAATAATATTAATTATTCATTTAATTATTTTTGTTTGCATTATAAGCAAAAACAGCAGTGTGCATATATGTATGTGTGTATGTGAGTGTGTGTGTGTGTGTTTGGTGTAGAAAATGATCAGGAATAAATATATGATTTTATAATGTCCATCAGGATAAAAAAAAATACATATGCACACACGCACGCGTGCACACTCTCACATACACACACTCTCTCTCTCTCTTCCTCTCTCGATCTCTCTCTCTCTCTCTCTCTCTCTCACACACACACACACACACACAAACACACACAAGTTCATGCATTTATCCTTCCAAGTTATTGTCAGTGCCAGTGTTGAGGAGATATTAAGATTGTTAATAGATTTGGCACGAGATAATAACGCTATACTCACACAAAACATCTACACCTACTGATAGACAAGTGATAGAGGGATAGAGGGATAGACGGATGCAGGATACAGAAGGAGGGGAAACTGTGTTTTTTTTTCTTCTTGTTATACACCCGTGCGCTCCCTTCTCTTCCCTCCCAGGCGCGGAGGAGAGTGACACCGACGTCAGGTACTCCTCTAAAAAAGAGGCTTTGAGGCGTGTGTGTGTGTGTGTGTGTGAGAGAGAGAGAGAGAGAGAGTGTTTATGTGTGTGCGCGCGCGTGTGTGAGTGACTGTGTAAGTGTTGTGTACATTTACGTGTTTGTCAAGGCCGAGTGCTTCTTAAAAAAAAAAACGACAAGGTTGTAGTTGAACGAAGCAGCACGCACGACTTGTAGTTGAGTGTAGCTGCGAGCGCTCGTTAAATGACATCCGTCATATATTTATTTTCCCTCCCTCTCTCTCTCCCTCTTTCTCACTCACACACTCCTCTTTTTTTGCACAGATACGTCATGACGGATCAAACAGCTATCGTTTGATGCAGCTCGGCTGCCTGGAGTCGGTGGCCAACTCGTCGGTGGCTTACTCGTCGTCGTCTCCGCTCACGTACCCGGCCACCGGGACCGAGTTCGCGTCACCGTACTTCCCCGCCAACCACCAGTACACGCCCTTGCATCACCAGTCTTTCCACTACGACTTTCAGCACGGGCACCACGCAGCCGTGAACGCCGACGCGTACTACTCGCAGCAGTACTACCAGCAGCTGCACCATCACGGCGAGCCGACCGACTTCATCAACCTACACGGCGCGCGCGCGCTCAAGTCGTCGTGCCTGGACGAGCAGCGACGCGAACTCGGCTGCCTGGACGCCTACCGACGGCACGACCTGTCGCTCGTGAGCCACGGCTCGCAGTACGGGGTGCACCCCGAGCAAAGGCTGCTGCCCGGGGCCGGTCTGGGGCTTCCGCCGGGGGCTGATGACCTACAGGTACCAGCACGTGCATCTACCTAACTACCCCACCCCTCCCCCGCACAACCCCCTTCAAACTAATACTGTCCAAGCATGCACAACACACACAAATCACAAATTACAAATTACACACACACACACACACACACACACACACAGGCGGTACATGACCGTGACTTCAGTACATTGTATACATTTCACGCGAATCAGCTGGATTTTAAACAAACAAAAACGAACAAACAAACATGCACTATGCTGAAATTACTGAAAACATAACTTTTCTAGTAGATTCATAAAATAAGTTATCAATTATTTTAAAAAGTCAATTAAAGGTCAAATTAAAGCGCCACATTTACGACATAAATCAGAGATGTTTAAAATAATTCAAAAATATCAAATAAACAAAAATACAAAAATATATTATAGCAATCTTTCTCTCTACATGAATTCAAATAAATTATTTATGTTATTAAACATTAACAATAATTAAGTAATGTATTATCAACATACAAAATAAACGTCGTGTTAAATATATATTTTGTTTTCTTAGGAGTGGGCCTAAAATCAACTTTATTATGGAACATTGTGGACTTTATGGAGGAAAATGCAAATTAATAATTCATATTTAAATGAAAAATATATTATAATGCTTATAACTATTTATTTATTTAAATTAATTGCAGATTTTCGGGATACAGTTAAAGGTTATTAAAAAGATCTTGATTTTTTTTCACTTCATTTCATTTTAAAAGCAGAGCCGATTCATGGAAATGAAGTCAGCAGACGCTCTCTTTATGCGTGTCGTTCTTTTGAGCGTTTGAGAAAAAGAGAAACTGCTGCCACAGAATGAAGTCTAATTTTAGGTGTATGTTTTTGCGTTGCATTGTGCTATTGAGAGGTCGGAATGAATCGCGTGAATGCGCGCGCCTCTCCGTTAAAAGGGAGGATTAAGGGCTTGGAAAAGGCGCGCGGACAAAAGGCCAAATCCTCCGCAGTAGTGCACCGTAGTTTATCCAATTTAGGACTTAATGTCAATCAACTGGTTATTTATGCAAAGACATCCTGCGCGAGGGTCAAGTTTAACTGGCGAGTTAAAGGGAAGGAAAGTGAGTAAATACGAGATGGAGCTCGGTTCATGATTTGCGATCATACAGGTTTTGTTTTGACGCTTTATAACAAAACGCGAAAATGGCATGCTGCATGTGTGTGCACGCGCCTGAAATATTAAATTCTACAATAAAAAAATGTACGTACGCCCATAAAGTCATAATTGTAATATATTCGTTAAATATTGAAATCATTATGATGTGAGGCTTATATTGCAGAGCTTGTCTAGAAATTCGGAGTTAAAGCTATTTTTTATTCAGTGCATTTTTATCCATCCATGCAATTTTTTTAAAACTATATTAAGATTTTTTAATATAGAGAACGAAAAATGATTGATGCGCATCTATTATATGCATGTGCAAATTACACGTTTTTACAAATAACATGAATAATAGAATATTAGCTTTGCGTTAAACAACCGTGAGAAACCGTCGGGTGCGAACAGAATTCTGAGCGCCTTTGTTTACACCGCAGTTGTCGCGTGCGGCTTGTTTTGATTCTTTCTCAATAGTTTTTTTAGGTGACTTGCTCTGCACGCGCGCGTTAGTTAAGTAAAGACGAGACACAACACACACACACACACACACACACATGTAGACACACACTCAAACACGCACGCAAGCCAAAAATCCCTGCAGAGAAACATATATAAAGTCGCGTGAAAAAAGGTTTCCGACCTTTCTGAATAATAAAAAAAAAGGCGCACGCGGCCCGGTGCGGAGCTTCACCGGAACAGATGCGGGGCAAGACAGAGTCTCGCGCGCACAAAGTGCATCTCTGAGCCGCTAAAAAAGATTTGGCACGCGGAACAATAGGAGCTGCCCCGTGGCCCTGGTACCTTCCCGCATAATTTATCCCTGAGCTTGAGAGTTTTTTTTTTTCTTTCTTTCTTTCTGTGTGTATTGATTTTATAATCACTTTAACTGCATAAGGAAGAAAAAGAAAAAAGGAGGAGTTTTTTTAAGGCTTACACGAGCTCGGCAGTATGGCACTTTATAAACTAGAGTACGTGTGTGTGTGCGTGTTACTCTTTGTTGTGGAGTCTGGTCGCGGCTCGTGAGACGGATTAACGTTTGATAGAAAATCTCGCGAAACCACTGAGACATGAGTTTATCCATTAATATATTAATAATTAATAACAATAATAATTTCCGCAGTTACCACTAAACGCTGTACGTAGTTAGTTGTAGGCAATTGAATTTTAAAACCAGCTTAATTCACACAACGTGGTCGTAATAATTTATGACGTCAGAAAAATACTATACACGCGACGTTAAACCCTGACTCTCTTCACTTACTGCCATTAATAATTGCATAAACCGGCGCCTGTTTTTGTTTATTTGTTGGTTTGTTTGTTTATGTTGTATTTGCATCACACACGTTTAAATCGGCGTCTTCCAAAAAATAAGACGCAAAAGACAAAAATAATCGTATTTATTACTTTAGGCAAATGCGGTTTTGTTTAGTTCATTGCATGTTCTCACTTTTTAAATGTCAACATAAATGAATAAATAAATAAATAAATAAATGTACTGTGAAAGTTAGGTCATCAAAGAAGAACAATTATGAACCATTTTTCTGATCCAAAAATAATTTTTTTACAAGCCACAAAGAATCAAACACAATTCCCTAAAAGAAATGTTAGCATTATGCTATAGGAAAGCATTTGGTTGTAGCCAATTATAAATTATCTACCATAATGAACAAATATTTTGCTTGGTTTTGTTGTACTGGGTGGTCTAGGCATTTTGTCCCAAATGATTATATGGTTCTTTAAGAGTACATGGATAAAATATCTTTATCGTTATTTAAAGCCCCAAATAAAGAAAATAAAGTGTGTGAGTGTGTGTGTGTGTGTGTGTGTGTGTGTGTTTGAGGTCATTTAATTTATGGAAAAAACATGAATCGTTGTGTCCAAGTGCACGGCGATTGTTAGCCAGTTTGCAAGCCTGATGGATTACCCAATGGACTTTCCTAATTTTCCCTGTCTCTGTAACTTCAATGTGCATCTCTTTGCTTCGTATAGGCATGTGGTAACATTAGTTAGGGTTGAGAATAAAGTTGTAAGGCAGTCCTTTTACACTTACAGTCTAAAAAATTCAGGTAGTACCATGGACGTTCCTTTAAAGCTTTATTCTACGTAGCCTGGCCAAAAGGCTGACATTTTTATTTCAGAATAAAGGGGTCTACAACGATTGAATCAATGGTTATGCGTTGTTAGCTTCCTATTCTGCTTCCACTCAGAACCACCTCTGATGCAAAAGTTAAATTATTCATGAAGAGTGATAAATCTAAACAACCTTAAGAACTCTAGGTTAACTATTTTTCTAATATTGTACTTTTACCTGTTTGCTTGTTTGTTTGTTGGGTGTTTAGTCTACAGCAGGTAAACGTTTTTAACATTAACATGCAAAAATTATCTTTTAATAGTTCAATGCTGAGTTTATACCCAGTTCTGAATTTTACAATTCAAACATTCAGGAATCACAAATTGTGTGCCAACTTCTCAGCATAACATTATGGCTTTACTTAAGTCTACACACATCCAATGGTGCTATTTAAAACTAGATTTTAGTTCCTGTATTTAAAAAATGCTATCTGATACTTAATGTTTATTAATATAATATTCATAATAACGATGAAGTGTTTACAAGATTATTAATAAAAACACACTTACATATATACCTCTATAATATTAAACATTTAATCCAATGTACAATAAGACAGTTTTCTGTGATGCTGTATAATTTACTACAGTAGAGTAGAATTCACTATAAATTAATACATTTTCTAAAATTATTTGTAATGCTGTAAAATCAACCACAATGCAGTAGAACCGACAACAATGCATTAAAATGTACTATAGCATTGTAGAATTTCCTAGAATGCAGTTTAATGTAGTATAACACTTTATTATTAATTACAATGCAATATAATTCACTATAAAACCTTAGAATGTACTAGATCGTTGTGAAATTTCGTTTATCAAAGCAGAATTTACTTTATCACTATAGAATTCTTTTGAATGCAGTAGGACAAGAATGTAGTAAGTTTACCACCACATTGTAGAATATACTAGTATGCAGTAGAATTTGCTAGAATTAAGTAGAATTTACTCTAAAGCAGTAAAATTTTGCATAATGCAATTACATATAGCCTAGTAGAATGCTGTAAAATGTGCTATAGTGATGTTAATTCTATTATAAATTTCCTTACACTGTTGAATTTACTATAAAATTGCTGAATTTACAGTAATACTGTAGAATTTCGTACAACGCTGTATAATTTACTACAATGTAATAAAATTTACTATACTGTCGAGGACGAAGCACTGAATACTTTACGAGAATGTTGGGGAATTTACAATTTACAGCAAATGTAGAAGGTACCAGAATTCAATACATAATTCCATACAAAAATAAAGATTGTATTATTAAGAAACGTGGTTAGAATATTATAGAATGCAAGAGAATGGTTGAGATTGTACTGGGATCTTGTAAAGCTTAATAGAATTTTAAAGAAATGTGTTACAGTGTACTAGGTTCCAACACTATTATTATTATTATTATTATTATTATTATTATTATTATTAATATTAAACTGTTTGGAAACGTTGCTGAAATTCTTAAAATATTATAGAAATTCAATAGATGTACTGTTGCGGATTGGATTAGAATTGACTCTCCTGTAATGTGTGTTGTAGGGGTCCGTGGACGCGCAATGCGGGCTCATGTTGAACGGACAAGGCGGGGTTATCCGACGAGGTAAGTCCGAACACGCATGAACGCGCACACGCAGGCACATACACGCTTGCGCGCGCGCGCGCGCGCGCGCACACACACACACACACACACACACACACAGAGGGACATTTAAATTATTTAACTCTCGTGTTTTTTTCAGTCTTTGCTGCCCGTTAGCTGGAGTATCTCTCATTAAAAACACACAATACTGAGGTATCGCTTTCCATCGTGATTTCACCTTTTGTTCTCCTTTTGTTGTTTGAACACAGAATGTGAATAAAAACCTGAACTACAGAAGGGGGGTTTGTGGAAGAAAAAGCGTTATTACATTAAGAAAAACAATCTAAAACGTACTTATATAAGATGTGAGAAATAATTACTGAGTATTTCATTAAACAAACCAACAGACAAATTACTAAATATATAAACGTCAGTGTTCTAAATTAAAGAAAATATTTATTTGGCAACATTGTAATAGTTATCAAACATAACACTGCGTATTATTATTATTATTATTATTATTATTACTTTCTATCCTAACATAATTCATTTATCATTCTGCATGAATCCCACCTACTGTAGTGCGCGCCGTTTGCTACCTTTGCTTTCTTTATCTATTTTTTTTCTTTCTTTTCTTTTTTTTTTTTGTTCTTGAATAAAATTCTGCCTCTCTGTGCGCGCGGATCCATGCGGCGCGCGTGTCTCCCATCGCTCTCACCCCCGTGTTTTCTCGCTCTCTCTCTCTCTCTCTCTCTCTCTCTCCTTTTTTTTTTTTTTTTTTTTATAACGGAGGATTTTTAGCCGCGAGCTCCGCCGGTTCCAGAGCCATCACAACCAATAATCTTTGCTTTGCCTCGCGCTCCCGGTATCGATGGCTTCTCTCGCGCCTCGGGCGGCCGCTTTGATATGTTAATACGGCTCGAGCCCCGAATGCAGCGGAGATCATATTTAATGTTGTTCACACTCACTGCAACTTCGACTCGCCTGAATATTCACATCGAGCTTTTTCTTTCTTTCTTTCTATCCATCCATCTCTTTTTTCCTTTTCTAAAGAGATCACTCAGGAAACGCGCGCGCTCTGGTTAGAGAAGTCGCGCGCGTTTTAATCATTAGTGCATGTAGCTTCCAGGAATTTGATCAAGATTAGCCTCTCCCCTTTAGAGTGTAGTGTGTGCGTGTAGGAAACATTTCCAGGCACTGAGCATGCATCTTCTTGTGGACATTAGAATTACCTTACCCTCTCCAATCATTATACTTTGTCTGTCTGTCCACATGTTTTTATGTCTCTATAAGGACCAAATGTCCCCACAAGACATCTTACGTTTAAATTTTACATTTACGGCATTCGGCAGACACCCTTGTCCAGTTTATTATACATCTGAGCAGTCAAGGGTTAAGGGCCTTGCAGTGGTCCCAACAGTGGCAACCTTGGAGGAGCAGTGCTGGGATTTGACCCTGGAACCTTCCAATCAGTACTTCAACACCTTAACCACTGAGTGACCCCTGACCCCCTTACATGCACTGTGTAAAATATTGCATTATTTTAAAGAATATGGCAAAACGTTATATAACACACAAGCCTTTATTCATTAGAATGTAATGAAATGCAGCAGAATACTGTAGAAGGCTGTAACAAAAGTTAGAATATTGGTGTGCTTTAGAATACTGTGGAGTGTTAAAGGATTCAGTTGAATGGGTTATAATTGACTGTTTTTTAATATCTAAATGAGGTCCAAATGTCCCCACAAGGATAGAAATATCTAGTACTGAGGACATTTTCTTGGTCCTCACAATGCAATCAGATTTACAGCTTTTGAGAATAAAAAAAGTTTTCTTGTGGTTAATGAGGTTGTGATTGGGGTGAGGTTTAGTTCTTGCAAAACATGAATTATTTGCATTATTAAGCTGTTTATGTGAATGGAAGGTGAAATGCGAAATGTCGTCATGATCGGCAAATGTCTGTGTGTGTTTATCTTGTTGGGGACCAAATGTCCCAACAAGGACAGGAATAGCTGATGAGTTTGATCTTGTGGGAATGTTTTCGTAGTGGCCACAAGGAGAACCTTTTCACTAATTACATTAATAAGAATAAATGTTTCTTTTTTGCTTACTGGAATTATGGTTTAAAAAAAGATTAAGGTGTAGGTAAGCTTAGTAAAACAAATGTGTATGAGTGTGTATGTGTGTGTGTGCTGGTTGATCTGGCGGCCCCATAAACACAACACTGCTACATTTGAATCAGAACTAGACTGGCATTTGGCCTATGTCTTTTTTCCCCCCTCTAACTTTAATTTTCGTGGCAAACTCGTAAAAAGCACTTGATTCGCTTTGTGATCGCTGAGCGCTGCGCCTCAGGCTACTCTCCAGCGCTTAAATACTCGCTATCGCCTCTGGGCCCGACGCTCGCGACCAGACTACCGGCAATAGCTCTTTTTCAATCGCCCTTGGCAACATAAAATACAAACTACTTTGAATCAAAACATTTTTTGGGGGGGAATTAATGCGATGTTAACTTGAATGCTAGGTGAGATCTTGGGTTTGTCAGACCGCTTCACATTGACTGACATGCAGCAGTGCAGGTGAGAGACCCTGCAGCCAGGAAGATCCTTCAGGAACACACACACACACACACACACACACACACACACACACACACTCAGACTCCAGAGCATACACACACACACACACACACACACACACACACACACACACACACACACACAGACTCGAGAGCAAACACACACACACACACACACACACACACACTTGTACTACTTCTCCTTATAAGGACCATCCTATAGGGTGTACATAATTAACCCTAATATTATTGTTGGTAAAAGGAAACATTTTATTTGTTTAACTTATTTACTCATTATTATTTAAACTGCATAAAAGCAAAAAACTTAGTGAGGACCAAAAATGTCAGTGAAATTTCAGGTTAGGCATCTATCCTTGTGGGGACATATACTACTGCTCACCAAATTATAAACATATTGTATGCACACACACACACACACACACACACACACACACACACACACACACACACATGCATAACACAAATGCATAAGACATGCAGACAAACATTATTCTCATTAACCAGTTTTTATTTTATTTTAATGAGGACAGGCAGATGTCATGATAACTTAATATTGTCAGATATTTCTGTAATTATGTGAACATTTAGTTTTCACCAAAAATCAACACACATAGGCATAACTACACGCGAACATGTACACACACTCATACACACTTTCATCTTACTTAATCTTTTGACCTTTCATTAGCACAAATATTAATGCTATTTATCTCAGTAACTGAATTAAAATATCTAAAATAGTTTTTCAAATAATAAAATAATAAAGTAAGAAAATAAAATATATTTATTTCCACAAAACGTTTAAACTGCCATATCATACACTTCTATACTTGTGTGTACTTGAGTGCCTTTATCATTATGAGGACATTCCAGTAATAATTAAAATCACTGCTAATTAATAGTTTGCTATACCCAGACATAATGATTATGCTCTTTTAGGATTTTAAAGGAAAGTTTGAAACGCACACACAAAAAAAGATTTTTTTTTTCCTAATGGGGACCATCCCCAATGTCCCCAGAATTTCGAAACTGTTTTGTGGGGACATTCATTTAGATAAAATAGAAAATTGAACTTTATGCACAACATACAATATAACACATAAAGCAATTAAAACAATAGTGTGAAACTCATGTGTACCCAAACAAACAGCCCTAATCTTTCCTTGTGACTAGAATTGTATAAATCTATAATATAAGATATATCTATAGATAAATCTATAATATAATTATAATGCTAGCTGCACATGGTTGAATTTGAGATTCAGAAATGAGTAACTTCAAGACTGTTCCAGCTAATTAAATACACCCTGGATGGGATGCCAGGCTTCACTCACACGTAGTGAAGCTAACCTTATTGCTTGGATGTATTTAGGAAGTGTGATAAAAACCTGAGAACCCTGCAGAACCTGCACAGACATAGAGATTGAAGCACTCACACAAACGCATCATGCTGTTGGCGAAGCACAATTATTCAATTATTAGACAACGTTAACCTTCCCATTTGTGTGTTTGTTTTTATTGGTAACACCAGGAGGCACGTGTGTGGTGAACCCTACAGATCTGTTCTGCTCTGTCCCTGGCCGTCTCTCGCTTCTCAGCTCTACCTCCAAATACAAAGTGACCATTGCGGAAGTCAAAAGGCGACTGTCTCCACCAGAGTGTCTCAATGCCTCACTGCTGGGGGGCATCCTCAGGAGGTAACACACTCTCACACACACACATACACACACACACACACACACACACACACACACACACACACACACACAGAGTGATATGCATAAACAGCATTAACCCCAGGCTCTGAAAGTGAACATGGAGAAAGCATGTGAAAAAGAGAGAAAATGAGAGAAAGAAACAGAGAAGGAAGAGGATGAGGATGAGGATATTGCAATTGATTTTGAGATGAAGGGTAAAAAGAATGGGAGAGAGCGAGGGAGGAAGAGGAAAAGATGGGGTGAGTAGGAGAACCAGTGGATCTATTATTGATGAGTAAGAGAGATAGAGAGAGAGAGAGAGAGAGGGAGAGAGAGAGAGAGAGAGAAACAAGGGCAAAGATGAGGGAAATTGGACAGGGGATGAAGATGGTGCCTTGACTACACTACGACTGCTACAACTACTACTACACACAAGTGCACACACACGCACACGCACGCACACACACACACACACACACACACACACACACACACACACACAGAGAGAGAGAGAGAGAATAAGAGAGAGAGAGAGAGAGAGAGAGAGTCAGAGAGAGAGAGAGAGTTTGTCTCTCCGTACTTCATGACCTTAAACTTAAATGTATTGTATGAAGAAACTGCACAAACACAAAAACAAAGACAAAGCAACCCCAGAAAATAACCATTATATATGGTTTATCCAAGAAAATTGTAAAAGATACTATAAAATAAAGATAGATAAAATGTCTCACATCTTGCATTTCTACAAAAATTCTTGGAAGAAAGTCTGTTTAGTACATGACGTAGATAGAAACATGACTGGTGACCTGTGTGAGTTATATTTAACTTTCAGCAACTTCAATTTTGAATTTAAAAATGACCTTCAGGTAGCAAGTTCTCATAAAAATATGCATAAATAAATAAATTCCATGATTTGTTTTTTAACACGCAACAGTCTTGAGATTTTTTTTAGCCCTGAGTAAGCAAGCAAATTTGGAACCACAGTTACAGCACAAAGGCTTTAATGACATTTGAAGATTTTGCAATAAATAGTTTAATTACAATGAAATTAAATTTACAAACAAATTACTCAATTCCTACTTAAACATATTATTTGTGCACAGGGATGCAGTTTCAAATCAGTTGATATAAGGATATTATTGTAAATATATATATATTTTTTAAAAAAAGTTTACCTAATTTTCTTGAACAGGTTTGTTGCGAAAATTTTAAACGATTAACACATTTAATTGTTTGATGATGTTTTTATTATTAACTCTCTCTCTCTCTCTTTCTCTATTAGAGCAAAGTCTAAAAACGGTGGCCGGTGCCTCAGAGAGAAGTTGGACAGATTGGGGCTTAATCTCCCAGCTGGCCGCAGGAAAGCTGCCAATGTCACACTGCTTACGTCTTTAGTTGAAGGTATGTCTGACACATTGGTGCCTAATAATTTTTTTTTGTCACAACAACAGAAGTGACAAACCTAAACGTGAAAATTGTAGCAAAAATCATGACAACATTGGAGAAAACATTCCTAACAAACATGAATAATAAGAAGAAATGTAAAAAAGAAACCTCTGTTTTTATAAATATGTCAAAACACTATGTGCTAAACTACTAGAAAGACTAAGCCTGCTGGAAAATATTTGAATGAGCAAATCTCTAGGTTGGATAAAAAAGACACAACAAACAGCAAAACTTAACAAACTGATGTGAAGAATTACATTCAGTGTTTAGTCTTTGAAACCAGAGTGGAGAAATTGATAATTGTAGAATTAAAACAGAAAATGTACAGTAAATAATCCAGACAATCGGTTGTCTAAAAATCTTAATTTAATTAATTAGTTTAAAAAATGAAATGTGGATGAGATATCTTAAAAAGACATAAAGAGATTTGTTCCCTTAAACAAAATAGCTTTGTGGAAAAATTATTCAGCTTAGCCGGCAGTTATTTTTAATCGCTACATTGGAATAGTATCTACAGTATATGATAATACAGTATATACAAATGTTGTCCAAAAAACAAACAACTACATAATAAACGTTTAAAACATCTCCTGTTTCTCATGTTGAAATATAACATTGTTACATTATGGTGGCCTAAATCAATCAATAAAACAAACAATCGGGAAATATTTAATAGAAAATGCAATAGACTTCACACACAACTGAGTTTATGGTAGAACAAGTTTAAAGTGTTCGTGTGTGATGCTATTGGAAAATGCAATTCATCATTCATGAATGTATTTATACCAGCAATAGATGGTTTGTAGATTGTTACTCATTATTTAGTGTGTCACGTGCAAGTTTGCCATTTTCTCCTCTTTTGTACAGGTGAAGCGCTACATCTGGCACGGGATTTTGGCTACACCTGTGAGACAGAGTTTCCCACTAAAGCTGTCGGAGAACATCTGGCACGGCAACACACAGAGCCAAAAGAGCAGAGCGCCCGCAAGAAAATGGTGCTGGCCACCAAGTAAGGAACTGGACACTTTATTAAAAATTAAATACTCTAAAATCTATTATTTTTTTGCAGTAGGTAATGGAAAAACTAATTATAATTTAACTGATATTGATTAATTTCCAGTGGTTTTTATATGCAGTATTGTATATAGTCTTGCAAATCACATGCAAATAACAGCTGTAAAGCGAGGATATCAAAAACAAAACAAAAAAACTATTTAAAAAAAAGTCATTAAGAACCAATGTCAGTAATTGGTGTGATGACTTTTTGCTTAAAATATTCGCTCAGGTACAATTTGTGCAGTTTTCTAAGAGAATTAGCCGCTTTGATGTGCTGAACATTCCACAGAATCAATCACATTCCTTCTTTCTTTTTCATGCATGCAAATCCCAGAAGAGAATGTGAAAGTGGTCTTTTACATAGCATGTAGCATGTTGCTTTCCTTTCTAGCCTACAGATATTTTCCAGTAAGATATATTAAGTATATATAAGTTTGGAAAATAAAGTTTTTTTTTTTTTTGTATAGACTTTATAATGAAGTCATAAAATATAACAAGGTTTGTTAAAAATACAATGTGTCAAAGACCTTTAAACAGTACTGTATATTTACCATTTATACACTAACATCAAGCTAGTTGACAGGGATGCTTTGTCAGTGCCAGTGTGTATAATAGTAAACGTTCAAAATTGTAAATAAAAACATATATAGTATTGATTAAAACAGGAAAGAAAGAAAGACATATATAACCACCTACAAGTTAAGGAGTAGCCAGACCATCACAACACCCCATCACTCCATAGATAGTGTACATGTAGGCTGTGTTTCATTAATTTTATTGGTGTTTCTGTGTGTGTTTGTAGGCAGATCTGTAAGGAATTTCAAGATTTACTAAGTCAGGATCGCTCTCCGTTGGGTTCCTCGAGACCAACACCAATCCTGGACTTAGATATTCAGAGACATCTAACACATTTCAGGTACTAACATGCACAGACAGATGCAAACTACTACTACTACTACTACTAATAATAATAATAATAATAATAATAATCACTCACTCACTCATCATCTATACCGCTTTATCCTGTATTCAGGATTGCAGGGGGGCCTGGAGCCTATCCCAGGAGACTTAGGGCATGAGGCGGGGTACACCCTGGACAGGATGCCAAATCTAATAATAATAATAATAATAATAATAATATAAAAAAGTAAAAATCCTGCCACTTTCTTAAGCAAAACATTTCAGCGTCCCTAAGAGTAATTATACACAATTTTTATTTACTTACAAAATTGTCTTTATCCCTTTGTTGATGTCATAACTGTACATTTCTCCCACAAAGTATAAAGCACAATTTCATTAAACTTTTTTATTTTTTCAAATTATCCCAAATAGATTTTTTTATCACTGAAATGTTTTGCTTTTTTAAAGATGTTATTCATTTTCATATCATAACCTGAAGTTCGTTTTATTAATTACTTAATTAAGTTCTTATAGTTCTGATCATCTATCGTTCACTGCTGCCTTGATTTCCATTGCAATGACATTACAGTTATGTATTAGTCAAAAAGATCTAGTATTTTCTTCTATAAGATTGCAAAAAAAACTACAAAAAATAAGATTATTCAACATATTTCTGGACATTTTTCCATTTTTCAAAATCTTAACAATGTTCGAAAATAAGTTTTAAAAATATTTACTAATAGGTTTAATCATTTTACTATACATTAAACATTCAAACCTCCTAAAAAATATAAGTAAATCAACTTGGACCTGATGGATTCTTTCAGTGGAAAGTTCTGGAATAATTACTCTATAATGTCATATTCTATTGAACACAATTTAGGTGAAATCCTGTAACATGCACACAGCACAATTAAACTGTAAAATATCTGATTCCATGCTATATTATATAATGATAATAATAATAATAATAATAATAATAATTATTATTATTTATTTATTTATTTATTTATTTATTTATTTATTTATTTATTATTATTATTATTATTATTATGATCTAATTGTATATACTTGTTTCATTTGTTGCAGTCTGATCACACACGGTTTTGGCACGCCTGCGATCTGCGCCGCTCTCAGCACCTTCCAGACGATCCTCAGTGAAATGCTGAACTACCTGGAGAAGCACTCGGCTAACAAGAGCACAGGAACTCCCGACGGCGGCCAGATAAACTCCAACTCGGAAAAGACGCCGCTACGCAAAACTAACGAGACGCCGTCAAAAGATGGGAAAATGGAGAAAACGGAATGACTCTGACCATTTATTTTTTGTTTTGTTGATTTTTTGTTTTCTTTTTAATTTTAAAGGAACTGCTGCTGACTCACTTCCTGATTTGAGCCCTAATGATGATTGGGCAGAGTTTGATTCAGGGCGTGGCTCAATCAGGGCGGGCTTGTTTGTTTTGTTTTGTGTAGTTGGGGATTAATTTATTACCTTATCATTATTTTACTGATGTCTCTTTATTTTCTTGTCAGATAAGTTATTTGGTTTAGAGCTCGTCCCTGTACAGATAGTTGAGATGATTATTTGAATAATAATAATAATAATAATAATAATAATAATAATAACAATTAAAAAAATGTAAAGCAGACACACATTCCAAGGCATCATTTCAGGTCGTGTCGGAACTGTAAATGAATGGCGGTGACACTCATCGTTGCCGTCAGTAACTGTATATTAAATGTGCATGTTAAAGTTTGTACACTGTTTGGAACCCTCACTGAACCTGCAGAACATCACCACATCTCAACCACATTTGTAAAGAAGTTATATATAAATGTATAAAAACAGCAATTTTTCTTGCAGGTTTTGAACTACATATATGAAATATCCTTACATGTTCAATAAAGCATATTGCTCAAAGTCTTATATTAAACCCAAGCTGGTCTGGAGAATGGTTATTTATTTTTGGTTAAAGTGTCTTGAGGAAAGAGAGAGTTTGTTAAATAAAGACAACACAAATTACAAATGTGATTACTTCAAGGAAAAAAAAAGAAAGAAAGAAAGAAAGAAAGAAAGAAAGAACATGCACATCTCTTTATACTCTACCACACACATAACCACTAATGTATTATAAATGATCAACCAAAAGTGTCAAAAGGTATTTTTATTATTATTTTTGCCCTAGAGCTACATGATTGATAATCCAGATATTCAGTAATGGAAGTAATGGACACACACACACACACACACACACACACACACACACACACACACACACACACACACACACACACACACACACACACACAAGTAACTAGAATAAACAAGTGTCAATGTCAGTGCCCATAATTAGCCAGTGTCCATAATCGGTCAATATCTTTGATTGGTCAGTGTACATGAATGCTCAGTGTACTGAATTAGCCAGTGTCCTTAAATGGTTGGTGTCCATGATTGGCTGGTTTCCATAATTGGTCAGTGTCCATGATCAGTGAGTGTCTATGACTGGCCTGTCCTTGATTGGTCAGTCACTTTGATTGGCTAGTGTTCATTAATGGCTGGGTTCCATGATTGGGTGGTGCCCATGATTGACCAGTGTGCCTGACTGACCAGGGTCCATTATTGAACAGTGACCTGTATTAGTTAGTGTCCTTATTTGACCAGTGACTTTAACCGTCTTGTTTCCTTAAGCATGCAGTGTCCTTTACGGGCCACTGCGCAAGCACCTTACCTGGACTTCCTCAAAAAATATCTAAGCTATTAAATATATAATAAAATATATATTTGGTGCATCCTTAGGCTACTGTTTTAAGCAATTTCACTTTAATGAAAGCTAGTTTAACTTTAATCTCAGGCCCTGTCAACTGTCTAACATGTTTATTACTGTTGCTGTAACCCAAACCTTCAAACTTCAAACCGTTAGTCTCCAAATCCAGTCCTGGAGGGCGAGTGTCCAACACAGTTTGGTCATTCTTCTTCTCAAACACAGCTGATTTAACTAATCTGTTAATTACTAGGTTCAGTGGGTGTGTTTAGGTGTTGGTGAATTACAAACTGTGCTGGTCACTGGCCCTCCAGGACTGGATTTGGAGACCACTGCTTTAGGTGGACTTGATGAATCATACTATGTTCAATTATAGAAGAAAAAGAAGAAGAAGAAGAAGAATTAATATACACTTTACAGTACAGTGATTTGTTTTTTGTTAAGTGATATACCAGCTTGTTGTTAGGAAGTTGGGGGTCAGAGCACAGGGTCAGCCATGATATAACGTCCTCTGGAGCAGAGACAGACAAGCCAACAGTGGCATTTGGCAATATTGAGGCTTGAACCCCCAATATTCTGATCAGTAAACCTTTTGAGCCATCACTGCCCACTCTACTTAAAATTATGTACTAATAGATGTATAACAGTCCTAATTATGAGTTTAAATTGACCAGGATAATTTACTATCATTAGTGTGAAGTGTTTGCTTAGTAACTATATTCAAGTTTAATGTGACTGAATCTAAAGGTCACTTTGAGGAAAGTTTAAAATTATATATATATTTAAAAAAACAGAAAAGCTTAAAAATACGCCTGGAGCTTGTTAATATTTCCAGAGCATCATTGTGACATTACTTTTCCCACCATTAGCAGATATTTTAGCAGAAGTTACAATATCAACACCTAGCCTATAACCACACCGGTGGTCAGCATAGAAAGGGCTAATTCTAGATAAGTTAAGCAAACTGTATGAACTTGTATTTTAGAATCATACAGCGGTGTTTACCTTTTGATATTTCGCTTTTGTAGCTTAATCTTAATTTGAAATTTGATTAAAAAAAAACAAACAAACAGTTATTCAGGCTGTTTTTTTTTTATTATGTTAACAGGAAAATATGTGATGTATAATTACAAGACAGATGAGGTAAATGTAATAGCAATCAACATCATTCAGAGTAGCACTGATTGTTCTTAGAAATACCCCAAAACAGAGAAAACGCATCAGAGCGATAGCTTGTGTTTGTGACGTTGCATAAGCTCCATCTTCTGGTCGATATATGAACTGACACAATGTGTAATGACTGTCAATGGCTTGAGGTTTCTCATTTTTTAATTTGAAAAGTGAAAAGTGTGTATACCTGCTCCGACACACTCGCTTAACCCTGACAAAGAGCTTATGGTTTGGGTCAGGTATGTTATATAGCAGCTGGTTTGCTCCATGGATTGGGAAACATGGATTTACTCAAACACATTATATTGTTGATTATTTGTTTACAAGATTAATATCGGATAAGAAGTTTATAAATCATTGCAGTAAAAAGTAAGTAAAAATGAATAATAAATTAATTGTCCTTAGTCTATTTGTCCACTTTTCTGCTTTCACTTATTAGGACCTAGTCCAAAAAGTGTGCAGCACTGTTCCTATTAACCAACCACTTCTTCTGATGATTACTGATCGCCTCTGCTCCTGATGACTAATCACCAATCACCAATGTTCCAGTAGAAAAATTTAAATCCAGAAAGAATTTTTACTGATCTTCATTGTTCCTGATAACAAATCACTGATCATCATTATACCCAATGCCCAGCCACAAGGTGCTTATCCAACAGGTCAGAAATCTTTCCAGAAAATCTTTCTTCTTTCGTGTTACATATACACTACCGTTCAAAAGTTTTAGAACACTTGCAAATTTCTTTGTTTTTGTTTAGTGATTTATTTTCTACATTC
>JAQMYG010000012.1:36296739-36312144 GCA_030014215.1 Clariallabes teugelsi
TTGCTGGAGTCATGTTCGAACTGCCTGCTTCGCGTTTAAAACGTCGGCCGACCCAGGAACTCCCCTAATGGCACAAACATGTGGAGATGGCTTGGAGCGAGGACTGTAGGACTGTACGGGGGATGTCCCAGTTTGACTTGAACACTCTTTATAATAATAATTATAAAGCCTTATCAACACTCAATATGGCTACTTTCTGGTCATCATCATACATCACTTGTTTTTGATGGCGTATGTCATAAATGCTGAACTCCAAACCCTCCAGGTTAATGATTTTCCTCTAGAAAACCTCTCTGATATGATCCTGATGGGTTTCTCTTGCTGATCGATGATGAGAGCAATCTTTAAATTGTTAGCAGAACATGGTGGGGTCAAAGTGACGAAAGGTCGTGGGGATTCAGGCATCTTCAGGAGGGGCTCAATAACGTTAACATTTCTCTCAGATTTCCTCCGTCCTCGAGGCTATGAAGCAAGAGGAATGCTCAGCAGGATGGCGTTTGTTCACATGCACAGAGTTTGTTGGTGGAAAAAAAGAGTCATAGCTTTGGACAAATCCCTGAGACTACAGTTCTACTGATCAAAAAAAAAAAAAAAAACACTCAGAAAGCTTATGCAAATGCTTACGTGTGTTTTTTTTTTTTTCCCTTCATGCCCGGCCTGGTGTTCTTCACTTTTATTGTGAATCAGTTTCAAGTTGCTTGCATCATCTCAAATCTGAGACTTCACATTACTTCACAGTGCATTATAATTTCTAAAAAACCTGACAGCTGCTTTAGCTTCAAATGGAAAATTGAAATCCAATAATGTGGCTTTGAAATCTTTTCTTTTACTTTTTTTTTTGTGTGTGAGGTTGATTATAGATTGTTTGTGACTGATCATTACAGTTTCATCATCTCTTTATGCAAAACATTTGTCATCGTATTGGCTACTTACTTACCATTTCCATATTAAATTTTCAACAAGGTTAATGATCTCACGATCTTGGAGAAGAACACTTTTGCAAAAAAAAATAAAAATAAAAAAAAGAAGTATTTTTTACATTTCATGGACATCACAGATGGTGTAGTGGTTAGCACTGTCGCCTTGCACCTCCAGGGTCCGGGTTCGATTCCTGTCTCTGTGTGCATGGAGTTTGCATGTTCTCCCGGTGCTTGTTGGGTTTCCTCCGGGTACTCTGTTTTCCTCTCACAGTCCAAAGACATGTAGGTTCGGTTAATTGGTGTTCTGTCCAGGGTGTACCCCGCCTTGTGCCCTAAGTCTCCTGGGATAGGCTCCAGGCCCCCCGTGACCCTGAATACAGGATTAAGCGGTAATGATGATGAGTGAGTGAGCAAACAAAAGCGACAATTAACCAAACTGGTTGTTTTATTTGTAAGGATGAAGTAGCACGATTGTGGTCATGACTAAATCGTATTAATTTTGACCAGACTTCGATTGGATTTTAGAGTTGACTGCTGATTGATTTCGTTGACTGGTGGTGTTTTATTGTATAAATTCTGTAAATGATTTCAAATGATGTCTTCTTTTGATGTTTATACATGAGGTATCTACTGTTAAAAAAAGAGAAAAACTGTTTATGTTGTTTACATGACTGAATATTTTTGTCAAACTGCCCATTCCAAATTTCGAAAACTGACATAAATTGACTCTAAAAGGTGTATCTGATAATGTTATAATTTAGAAGAAGACTGTGGTTCTGTCTTCAGGCAACATAAAACATGTTGAATACATTTGTCACACTTCTGAACGTCAGACTGCACCAGAATATTTGCAGAAAATAATTTGTTATGGGAAAAACAAAATGATCAGAACCAAAATTTTCATTCGGTTAATGCTGTTGTTGATTATGATCAATTTCAAGGTGAAGGCTTTTTTTTTTTTTTTTTTTTTTCGAAGACACTTTATGATTTAAATCTGAGTTGTAGACAAGAATCCGCTCATTTGGCTCAGAAATGTTGAAACAAGACCCGGTCTCTTCGAGCTACTCTTGGCAATCTGTGGTATTAGTGTGATTAAACACTTTCAGATACCACTCTGCAGGTTGGATCTCATCAGATTTCATTAAGCCAGTCTGCTTTAATTATTCACAGGAATTTTGAGAAGCATGAGAAAGTTATAGCAAGGGAACTTCCCTCCTTCTTAAGATAACTTCTACTTTTCTTTGCAAATGTTGGAACTTAAAGTTAGTGGTAGTGTTTTTAAATTCCAAGAAAACCTCGGTCAGTTCTTATAAGGTGCAAGGCGCTTAGTCATCCTGCGTTGTATTCGCACAATATACGCCTTAGGGTTTGAAAATGTAAAGTAGGATAAAAGGTTAAAACCTGCACTGTTAGTAAACAGGAAAATAAGACCGAGTTTGAAACCAAAGTTTGAAACCCAACATTTAAACAGAGCCAGATTTAGCGAGGTGGTTTTTAAGTAGAATTTTGAAAAAGGCATCATGGGCAAAGTAAGGCACATTGAAGAAAGTGCCATGCTCCCTCTTTTGCATGCATGAGCTGAATAGTGTTGCTGTGATTGATTGAGGAGAGCGAGTAAGCCCCTCCCAAACAGAAAGCACGTGAAACATTTTGGCACGGATCGCGGTGGCATTGTCAGGATTTGAACTCACGGGTCTCCCTGAACGATTGGGCGGATCCTTTGCTATTCATTCCAAAGTGTAATTAAGAATCGGAGGTTTGTCACTGGGGTGAAACCATTTCAAGGTCATCTATTATGCTGTAGTAAAGAGAACTCGATGATGTACTTTAACTCTGTTTTAAGGGTCTAAGGTATACCATGTCTATACTATTCATTTTATGTTGAAATTTTAAATCCTGTTCACATTTCACACTTCAAATAGGAAACATTTGTTCTATTCTGTTTAGAATCTCTGATGATTCAATTGTAGAAAATATAGCAGTGAATAAGGTTGAGTGTGGTGGGTTTGAAATGTAGTTATGTGTACTAGTGTCTGCTGTTATTTCAGGGCACGGGTCAAATCAATCAAATTTCTCACAGTAGGTATTGATTTAAGGTCAGAGTTTACCTTTTAGATGTCTTTGGATGAGATAACAAAAAGCAGAGGCAGAGGAATCTCTCCTGTTACTAACTACAGCCTTATACTGTAAAATAATATGAGTCAGTATATTTTTTACTTGATCTTAGCAAATAAGATTCTGACTCTGGTAACTTGACTCTAATTCTGACTCTAGCTTTGATTCTGACTCATTCTGACCCAAAGACTGACGCTGACTCTTGTTCTGAAGTCACCTGCTTTGACTGGATTATATTATTTGGATTAGTGATTACAATTAATTGAATTGTTAATTATGTCATAGGATGTTGTACTACACATTGGACCTGGGTTTAAAAATATCAGAATGAGTATAAACCATAAATGGTTAGCCACAAAGTCCTCATCTGATAAATAAACTGAATTAAATAGAATTTCTATGAAAATAAATGACTTTCTAGTTCACCTGCAGAGCAAAGAAGGTTGCTGATATTCTACTATAAATGGTCATTTAGACAGCATGTATAGATTTTTGTTATAATAATAGTAACTATACAGTGTGTATTTAACAGCATGCTTCAGGTAAATGTTGTTTAAAGGTGATAATAATGCAGATCTGCACATCTCTGCTTCAGTAAAATTTGATATAACATACTTAAAAATTTCATAAAGAGTTGTGGAAATGAGGCAGGCCCTCTGTGTCTGTCAATCTCACTTCCCAAAGTTTTTTTTTCATGTTTTGTAACATTGTTGTGCATTTAAACAACTCTTAAAAAACTATAAAAGATGACATTTCTAGATATTTCACACTCTGTGCACAATATGCCATTAGCTTTTGATGATGGTTACACCTTCTTCTCTCTTTCCTCCACTCAGGCAGTTGTGTAAGGAGTTCACAGACCTGTTAGCGCAGGACCGCACTCCGCTTGGGAACTCTCGTCCGACGCCCATCCTGGAGCCGGGCATTCAGAGCTGCCTGTCTCACTTCAGCTTCATCACGCACGGCTTCGGCTCGCCGGCCATCTGCGCCGCGCTCACCGCACTCCAGAACTACCTGACTGAGGCGCTCAAGGGCCTTGACAAGATGTTCATCAACAACCAGACCTCCAACCGGCACACTTCGGCCGACGGCTCGAAAGGAGGAGAGAAAGACGAGAAACACAGGAAATGAGGCACAATGTTGGAAAAGAAGAAAAGGCTCTAAGAGCACCACTTATCAGATATGTCCAGAGATTCTTTGTACTCAAGATTTATGATGTTCTGTTTTACATTCTTGTGAGGGTGGGAAGGGAGGAGATGATGCATCGACGAAGAGGACAAGAAAGAAGGCAAAGTGGAGGAACTTGCGAGCCTGGTGACATTTGAAACGCATTTTATCATAAAAGACATTAACAATGAACGACAAACAGACACAGGTGTGGTATCTCACTGAGAAAAAGGCCATCGTTCCACTGTCCAGCCTCTAACCAGAGACGCTAAAGAGAGGAACTGATTTTATTTTGAACAGCGCTTGAACCCTGTCCCGTCACCCAGGCTGTGTTATTGCTCTTGATTTTGCTGTATACGAAGGCATGACTTGAGTGTTTATTTCGACCAATGAACTACTTCAGAGTGTTGAAACAAGCATAAGGACATTTTCTTAGCTCTGAATACAGGAAACTTCACCATGTTCCCATTTAGCTCATGATGAAATAGAGTTTTCAGGACTGGACCACCATTATATCACTTTTAATTTGAACCACTGGACATCCGCTATATCTATAATCAGATATGTGTATTATTGCGAATCTGGGTTGAGCCTAGAACACTGAACACTCACAACTCTAACATCATCTCACCTAGGACTTCACAATTCATAATCAAACACCCTGCACGGTTAGTGTTTTACATTGACTTTCAGCTAAAGCAGAATCCTATGCAACAACTGATGATATTAGCTGAGCAGTCGAGAGTTAAAGTTACTTGCTTTAGAAGCAGTGGTGGCTTTCTGGGATTTGAGCATCACAACCTGAGCTACACACTGCCTATTCAGGTGCTCATTATGAATTTCTGAAAAAATTTACCACACAGAAAAACTAACAAAGAAGAAATAAAAAACGGCTATACTTATTTCTATCCACTGTAACTACTGAATAAGTGTTGGATTGGCGTCCATTTGGACAAAGTGTTATACAGATAAGTATTTTACACCACTTTCATGGTGATGTATAGAAATAAATATTGCTATGCAGTGGGCAAATGTTTCGCTGGAAATTTTTAAAAAACAGAAATTAAATAACCAACTTTGACCAACGTTCCCTTTGACTCAACGTTCAGCACGAGATGTCATATCAACATGACTGCTCAAAGCATCTGCAGTAAACCCAGCAACACTTCTTAATGTTCAATGGGTTCTGCTGTATATTTAGATATGTAAAGCTATCACTAAATGTTCATTAGATAGCTAGAACAACAACAACAGGAAAAAGGAAATTCATGTTTCCCTCTAATTTTATATCTCTAAATTACAGACGTTCCAAATTGTCACTTTTGAGCTCAGCATCATTCCATCTATTGTTCAGCCAACAGGAATAATTCTGTAGATAATCAGTTTTAAAAAAAAAAAACTTTGTTGGGTCTTTGTCTTGCTAGCTTAAAAGTAAAAAGAATCAATCAAAATCAGGACTAGAAAATTCAGATATTTTACTTTTCACTTAATGTGCTGGTAATAAAATCCTTTGATTTAATTAGAAAAGAATGCAAGTATCCAATCTCTTCACAGAAATATCAAACAAAGCAAGAAATAATTTAACATTTTATTGGAATAACATTTAATTTAAACAAGTAACTCATCATTTAATAAAAAAAAAAAAAAAAAAAAAAACAGAACCTCAAGAGCTTTTTGTTGTGCAGTCCTGATTTTCATCATTACACAGTATTTATGCAGAAACTTTTCTCTTTTCACATTTTCATCCAAATTTGTTACTCAAATTATTCATATCCTTGCATATGAGTTTTGTTTTATGAGAAATTGTCAAGTTTGTGATCAGCAATGCTAAAAGATTTTATCCAGAGATGTTCATGGAAATGTAGATTAAGCTTTTACCCCCTCTCTTTCTCTATTTCTGTTTCTTTCTTTCTGCCTGAATCCTCACGATGTTGTCGAACAGCGGCTCTGTCAGACCAGGAGTCTCTTCTAATTTATGTTTGTATGTATATATATTTAATTTATGCCTAATTTATGGAGAAATGGAGGTTTTGTACATAGGAGCAGCTGGCTCGTCTGTCTGTGACTGTGTTCCTGTGCGTGGGTGAACGCTTGGTTTATAGATAGCTTCTCGTATTTTATATTTTTATTTTGTTTCTTTTTTTTCCTTGATTTTTTTTTCCATAGGCAACTCGTTATTTGGTGAAGGGTAGAAGTTGGTTCTTTGTCCAGTGATTTTCATTTATATACCAAAATAAGGAATAAATCATGTGTTTTATTGTAATTGTCAGGTGTTGCGTATGCTCGTGCTTTTGATTCGCATGACATTATTACATTTCATGCAAATTATCAAAACAAAAAAAAAACACGATTTGCTCTAGTTTTGTCTCTGAAGAATCATGTCATTATTCAGCATGGAGGATGGAAAATTTTTTATAATTGGATTTCAGGATTTCTGTGAAAAATAAAATCTTTCCAAGCCGATCTTCATTGCTAATAACTCGAACAACAGCGTTCTATTGATTTAAAGGTTAAGTATTTTGCACAAACAAAACAGCTCTGTTTTACAGCTAGAGCACCAAAAAACAAACAGTTCTAAACAATCGATGGAGAAAATTAAATATTGATTATTCTGTAACGATTACACCATATTCTACTATAATTATCTGCAGTGAGGTTCAAATGATAAACATCATTTCGGATAGCATGCTCTAATCGAAAATCCATCGTGTCATCATGCTGAGGATAATCATTCTGAATCATTCAATATATTCCTGATAATACTTGTTCGTTTTAGACACAATGTCACCTAAAAAAATATATTTGTGTGTGATCAAATCTGACTTTGAATGAACCTTAAAAAATTATTTCAATTCCAGAAGTTAAAGAAACAGCAGAATTTGAGACTTCTTGTTGTTTTGGTTAGAAATATAGGTAAAGGTATCAAATTGTACTGTGACTAGAAAGGTGTTCTATACATTTTCAGTGTCCAAACATGTACTTTTGTTATAAATTGTAGCCAAAATTTTAATTCTAAACAGTACCAACCCAGCAACAAAGTGAGTTCAGCTTGGTATCTTTAATTCTCCATCTGTATGTAGGAAATGAAATAAGCAGCTGAAGTAATATTTAGCTCTTTAATTTTTCACCGAGGCTGTTCAGACTGAGAGACATAATGTAGAACAGCGTAGTTCTACATTATGTCTCTCAGTCTGAACAGCCTCGGTTCTTAAATCTGACAAAAATTAAAGGTACCACTCACGATGCAAAAGATGATCTATTCAAAAAGATGCAAATCCAAAGTTACCCTTAATGGTACCATCCAAGACCCAGTTTGGTACCTTTACCCCTCAGAGCCCGGTTATTTGTTCAGTTGGGAGGCATGCATTATTTATGATCTTGTAGACACTGTCAGGAAAAGCGGTACTAATCTCCAATGCTCCTGGGCACCACTGGAACCATCACATCAAGGGTACCTCTTTACCATGTTTTATAAAACACCATCCAATATATACCATGATAAATCATAGTTTCTACCTATTAAATATACAATTAAGTAACTTTAGTGAACATTTTATACATTTAGGTCCATATTTAAATTCTACTGAATGTTTCCTCAGTAGAAGAGTGCTAGAAGCTGCTAAACTTGCATGACCTCAGGTACAAAGGAATGAACCTCTTGAAAAAAAAATTACATTTTAATAAATAAAATACGTGTATATATATGACTATTATATATATTAGATATTATTATACATCACACACACACACACACACACACACACACATAATTATATAGCAGCGCTGACTGATCGACGGTTGCCATAGAGACGACAGTTTTATCGTGACCTAACTGCGCGAGCCCCATGTCCTTCATTTGAGGCCCTCCGGTGTACCCCCGCGTGAGCGCGCGTGGCCATCACGGGACCCGCGAGCGCGATGAAGGCTATAACGCGATACAGAGAGAGAGAGGGAGGGGAGGAGGGGGGGGTGTTGAGGGGATGGGTTATGAGAGGCGCGTGGCCCGCGGGTTTCGTCGCGCGACTCCTCAAGCGGAAAGTATTGCGACCCAGGTGCGGCACCCGCGTGTCCGCGAGCGACGTGACGATCTCACGAGACGCCGAGGGTTCTCTCCGAGCAACAACATCAAAGGGAAAGGGAAAGGCAGAAAGGCTCGCGCTCATCTCATACGCACTCCATACACACACACACGCGCGCGCGCGCGCACACTGCCATATTAAGGCTCATAAGATAAACCAAACCTAAATGACCTGTTTAGAATTTTTAAACATAAATACTGTCAAGCATACGCATAGAATACAAACATTGTACAACAGTATGGATAAAAACACAAAACTTACACCTGAACTATTGATTTATACATAAACAGCTGGAAAAATTATTATTATTATTATTATTATTTTTCCTCTTCTTCTTCTTCTTATTATTATTGTTGTTGTTGTTGTTGTTGTTGTTGCTGTTGTTGTTGGTAGTGGTAGCAGTGGGTGAAATCACATGTAAATAATTGTTTAAAAAAGCTAGATTAGACAGGTAGACAGATAGAGATAAACAGATGTATAGATGTAAGCAAAAAAATAGAAACAGGAAAATGGGAAGAAGGACAATTAAACCAGGAATGAGACAGGCAGGGAAATAGAGAAATGGACAGACTAGTGGGAAGTGAAGAGAAAGAGAGAAGGCAGAGAGAAAACAACAAACAGAGACTGAGTAACTGAGGAAAAGGAAAAGACAGGAAAAAGAGAAAAGAGGGATAGACAGACAAAAAGAGAAAGACAGATGTAAAGAAAGCTGAATAACAATGGAAAAGAGATACATAGATAGTAAATAAAAATTTTATTTGTCACATACACAGTCATACACAGTACAATATGCAGTGAAATGCTTATACGACCGCCAGTGACCTTAAAAATAAAAGCTAGGAAAAGATAGATAGATAGATAGATAGATAGATAGATAGATAGATAGATAGATAGATAGATAGATAGATAGATTAGTGATCAGGCTAACCTTATTTTATTTACTTTAGCTAAAAATATTTTTTATTTACTAAATAAAATAAATTGGTGATTTTCTTTTTATTATTATTTCTACATCTAGGTATATTTCATCCTGAAATGTTGACTCAATGGACATTTTATAACTATAATCTTTTATAATGCAGCTTTAAAACCTATTGCACCTCAAGTAAATTAAAAAAAAAGGTACCCTTGCTATATTAGCAAGGTCCCAGTGGTGCCCAGGACCAGCGCTGATAAATACCCTTTTAGCTGACAGTCTATACAAGTGCATGAATAATGCATGTCTCCAAACAAACAAATAAATTGACAAATTAATAAATTGACTCGAAGGTACTGAACTGGTTCTTGAATGGTACCATTAAGGGTAACTTCAATTTAATATATTAATCTTACCATCCAAAAACCAATTTAGTAACTTAAAGTCAATTTATTTATTTGTCAATCTTTATACACACAAATATTTGACCAAATCTTCACTGGCATTGTATCCAAACACATACACTTCAATATGGAGTTGGTTTCCCTTTTGCAGCTATAACAGATGCCACTCTGCTTGGAAGGCTGTCCACAAGATTTTGGAGTGTTTCTGTGGGAGTTCATCATGTAGAGCGTTTTTGAGATCAGGCACTGATGTTGGACGAGCAGGCCTGGCTCACAATCTCTGCTCCAGTTCATCCCAAAGGCGCTCAATGTGGTTGAGGTCAGGGCTGTGTGTTTGGGCTGGTCAAGATCTTCCACACCAAACTCATCAAACCATGTCTTTATAGTCTTTGCTTTGTGCATTGGGTCTGTATCCCTTTTATTGACTAAACTGCTTTCTTTAATAAAGTTTTAATTGATCTAAGACACTGCATTAACACTCAAATAATGAAGCATCTTTTGCACCAATGTGGCAGCTCTGTGCAAGCGCTGTCACTCATCAGTCCCGGTGTAAACGGTTATCCTGCCTCACAGACAGCCTCAGTCCCTCGTAATTCCAGCCCGAGGCGTGTGCCTGCAGGGTGTGCATGTGTGCCCCTCTTTTAAATCTGATCAACCTGGATATTTCATTATTCATTAATTTACCATTTTAACACAAAACCCTACCTTGTCATCGAGTGTGCGTGGTTCACCAGCGGTCTGGTTAGTGTCAGGCGTGGACAATTGGTGCTATTTTTTTTCTCATCCTTGCACTTTTTTTTTTTTTTTGCATTAGTATTATTGCATTCAAACATCCTGAAACAGCTCGACACAGTCCGTCATGAATAATAATAAGCAGTGCGCGAGCTGTTTCTGAGCCCAAGAGCGTGACATCGCCCGCGGGAAACGCACGAGGATTTCTAATACCGGGCCAGCTCGCGAGTCCTATTCAGGGGGAAAAAAGAGAGAAAAGAGGGAAAACAAAAAGGAGATTATAACAGCAGTGATACAAAGTGTGTGAGATAGGAGATGTGCCATGTACAGTAACACTATAGATAAACATTATATACTGTATATTATGCACACACTCACACACACAACAATGGATGATGACGTTTTATTTAAATTTTATTTGATTCCATTTCCATTTTTTATGATATTTTTTATCTTATATTTCTTCTCAATTATAGGCCTAAAGAATTTCTGACAAAAAAAAAAAAAAAACACTGATCAGTCACAACATTATGACCACCAGCCTAATATTGTACTGCCTACCATAATAGTGATGCACCGTGCGTTCTGACACCTTCCTATCACAACTAGCATTAACCTTTTCATCAATTTGATCTTCACTAGCGCTTCTATTGCATTAGACTACACGGGCCAACCTTGACACCCAATTGTGCATCATTGAACCTTGGCCACCCATAACCCTGTCCCCAGTTCACCAGTTTTCTCTTCTTGGATAACGTTTGGTATGTCTTGACCACTGCAGACCAGGAATGTCTCACAAGAGCTGCAGTTTTGAGTTGCTCTGATTAAGTCATCTAGTCGTCACAATCTGGTCAAAGTCATTCCAATTAAATCCATTTTTTTCTGCTTCCTACATATCGACTTTAGTAAAAAAAATAATAATAATTTTTAAAAAAAAGATCAGTTTCTGCCTAATATATCCCACCCTCTTTCAGCCACCAGAAAACTAAAAATGTAACAACTGGATCTAAGCAACTCCAAACCTGCAGCTCTTGTGGGATGTTCCCGGTCTGCAGTGGTCTGGACATAGCAAAAGTGATCCAAGGAAGGAAAACAGGTGGACTGGTGATGGAGTCATGGGTGGAAAAGGTTCACTGATGCACATGGAGAGTGAAGGCTGGCTCATGTAATCTGATCCAATTGATCAGTTGATAATATTGATGAAATCACTGAAGAAAGTCAATGCTGGACATGATAGAAAGGCACTAGAACACCCAGCACGTTACAGCCACTACACATAGCAGGCAAAAAGCCCAAGGCCACTGACCCGGTCATCAAACTCCCTGGATCCCAATCTGATTTAGCCCCATGAGATGGACCAGACAAACAAGTCTGATCCACAAAATCACCACTCCGTTTCCCACAGCAATGGCCCCTGAGACCACAGCACAGCCCCAGATGTCTTGTGAAGCCAAGCCGGAAGGGGCTAGAGCTGATTGGTTTATAGCTGTAGTTCCTGGAAAAATTGCTTCATCAGTTAAGTGTTTCTGATATCCAATCTTAAGTGCACTGTTATCCAATATCACATGAGAGGGAGTGCTGTTGTAATAAATATCAGCATGGCTGCAATGAGGTCATAGCTTTAAGAGTTACGCTACTGACAGCAAAATCACCAATGGCAACACCATACACCGTAACACCATCAACAGTGACATCATGGATGGTCAAACTAGTGACAGCGGCATCACCGACTGTAACGCTATTGACAGCAACACCTCTAGCCATAGCAAAGCCACTGACAGTTACACCACCGACAAGATGTACTTTCCCTAAGTGCACGTCAGTACTCTTAACAGCATCGATTAATGCAAATTTATACTTAAACGATGAATACGAATACGTATTCATCATTTTAAAATATTAAAATGTAAGCAATGGAACAATCAAATAATCCACAAAATTAATATTGAAGTAGCTTTAAGCGCCTGAGGAAAAACTTTAGGTTAACGCTAACATGCTGAGTAACGTAGCTACTGATTCTTCTGACCTTTGACTCTGAATGCTCTTATTCAAAACCTTCTGAGATTTCAATTTACAAGTTTTTAAAGCGAATAGATTCTTTGACATGTTCCTTCTTCTTAGCCGATTATAGAGCTATGCTCTGGACATTTAAATACATATTCTTCTCTCTCTCTCTCTTTCTCTCTCTCACACAAACACACACACACACACACACACACAAAGTAAACTTCTCAGTCGGGTTATGATCTGGTGCATGGTTAATCCAGTCCGTGTGTCATTAACCGAGCTCGGCTCTCAGCTCTCAGCTTCCTGGACGCATAACTTTGGCTCCATTTCCCGCTCGGCTGCATTTCCCCTGGAGCTGCGATTCTACCACTCTCTCTATCTCTCTCTTTCTCTCTCTGTCTCACACACACACACAGCAAGCCTCGCTTTCAGCCTTGTCTGCTAATGCAGGGCTACATCTGTACCGTCAATAACTCCACCATAACACGCCTTGTTTTATCAGTGTTGATGCTCATGGGTGTAAAATGAGGTGCTGAGTCCAAAATCACACACACACACACATACACACACACACACTGGATTTATCATGCAATTAATCAAAGCCTGTAATCTGCATTGGTTTTTCAGTGTGTTCAGTTGCCGTGTGCTTTCTGCCTCATAAACATCTGTGTTAATAAATACCCGTGTCACGCTTTGATGTCTGCTGTAACCTGCCATGACCTCCTCACACGTTCTGTTGCCAAATTTAATTCCCGTTCACTTCAAACACAGACAACACACACACCCGCACACGCACAGCGAGAGCATTTCTGAAATGATCAGGAAACGGCGTAACGACTCTGCAGAGTCACTCGTAAGGTCATTACATTTTGAACCTTTATGACTTTAACCTTGAACCGACTTCCAGACTGATGCCTGTTGTTGATCTGTGCATTCGTGTCAGCCCTGATTAAAGGCGCGCTAAGCAATTTTTACGATTCATTTTTATTTTGCAGCATTCGCCAAATATCCAATCACGATTGACAAAAACAACTGCTCGTATTAGAAACCGCAGTTTCCTTTGGTGCCGCAGGCGATGTAAAAAGCTTGAAATAAAGCAACAGCGTGGACGAGCCAATCAGGACAAAACTCAGACACCGGAGACTGCTTCTAATAAAATAAACATTTCCATTCAGAAAATGTCGTATCATCAATGGGCATTTTTTCATCTGTTTCAAATTAATGGTGTGTACAAGTTCTGAAACATGAACGGTTGAATTGTTACTATGGAACAATGAACTAATAAAGTAATAGAACAAGTTTTCCAGAAGAAAAAAAAAACACTACATGCCTCAAATCCAGAATTCACCAGAATGAGATAGAAGTTATTAAGGATGGGCATCACCAGGAATCAGTCAATATGATATTATCACAATAATGAGATTTGATGTGTATTGTGATTCGATCAATAATTTCACAATTTTGAAAATTTTAAACAATCTTAGAAAATAATTTACTCCTTCCAGAAAAGGAGCTACGCTTCCTCCCAATATAAGAATAGTTTAAAATCCTACACCACCTGTAGGATTTGTTTTTAAAAAACGGAATTTTTTTTAATTAAATTTTATAGAACTTTATTAATCCCAGAGGGAAATTGCTCAATTTTCGCATATCCCAATTAGGAAACTGGGGTCAGAGCACAGGGTGAGCAAGCTTACAGCACCCCTGGAGCAGATAGGGTTAAGGGCCTTGCTCAAGGGCTCAACAGTGGCAACTTGGCAATGTTGAGGTTCGAACCCCCAACCTTCTGATCAGTAACACAGTAACCCACAGCCTTAACCGACTGAGCCACCACTGCCCCTACAAAGGGTTATTTTGACCAGACACATTTTGCAAGGCACTGCTGGGATTCGAACCAAGGATCTCCTGTTTACTAGACAGGCGCTTTAACCAACTAAGCCACAGCGCCATGCTAAACATCATCACCCGGGGATCGAACCAGCAATCTCCGGGTGATAGGGCGAGCACTTTACCACTGCGCCACTCGGACACAGCCTCAAATTTACTTTACCACCTCAAATGTATCCTCATTATAACACCCAAACCTAACCCTAAAACCTAACCCTAATAGCTAATCTTAACTCCAAACCTAACCTCGAAACCTAACCCTAACCCTAACACCTAGCCCTATAACACTAACCCTAACCCTAACACTAATCTCTAACCCTAACCCCAACCCTAACTGTTATCGTTAATATATATGTTTGGACGCACTGCATGTGCAGCTCTGGAAGAAAATAAGAAACCACTGCAATTTGCTCTAGAAAACTTCTGGGATGACATCAAGAGGAAGATGGATGGTCACAAACCATCAAGTAAAGCTGAGCTTTTTTGTAAAAAAAAAAAAAAAGAAAAAAAAGAAAAAAGAGTGGTATAAAGTTACTCAACAACAATGTTTTCACTGGTGGAGAGCCAAAATACATGAAAGCTGTAATTGCAAATCAGGGTTATTCCACCAAATACTATAATGATTTTATAATGTTATTTAGCCAAAGCATTAACACAATTTGTTTTTACCACTTATTTTGTTTTATTTAAGTTATTAAAGTTCTGCAAATACTGTGCATGATCTTGGGTTATTTTGATAAGAATATTTTGATGTAATGTGTAATGCGATGTTATTTCCTTTAAATATACACTATAGTTAACAATAGTTATATTTTGAATTAAGGAGAAATATTATCAGCAGTTTTTCCAGAGCTAATATACAAAACTAAACTGCATATAATGTATGAAATATTTTAATATTAATCTTAATATTTGCAACTTTTTTAAATTTACTCATTTTTTCCCCAAACGATTATCATGAGAAAATACAGTGGAACCTCGGATTATGAGCATAATTCGTTCTGGAAGCGGCTCGTATTCCAAAACACTCATAAACCAAATTAAATTTTCCCATAGGAAATAATGGAAACCCAAATTATTCGTTCTACAGCCCAAAAAAACAAATACATAAAAATAATTAACACAAAATATAAAGTAAAAATAAAACAAATTAACCTGCACTTTACCTTAAAAAAAAA
>JAQMYG010000012.1:36338273-36351728 GCA_030014215.1 Clariallabes teugelsi
ACTTTAAAAAGTAGAAGTACACAAAAAATCTACTCAATTACAGTAATGCGAGTAAATGTAATTCATTACTTTCCACCCCTGGGGCTCGCCACAGCAGACCATCAGATCCGCATCCAACTTGGCCCTCTTATATGCCGGATGCCCTTCCTGAAACAACGCTCCCATTTGTCTAAGGGGGCTCAAGACCAGCAGTGCATTCAGTGGCTGGGTAGTATGGGGTGGGGCAACCTACCGACGGTCTCAGATCTGTTTACCATAACATCATTATCACAAAAACCACTGTTGTAATTGTTTGTTTTGTTTTTTTAATTTTGTTACATGAAAGTTACCTCAGTGTTACACCAAACCAACTGCTTAACGGTTTTTACTTACAGAATGTTTCAATTCTGTTTAACCCTTACAAAAAAATAACTGCAGTTTTCAAGTGTCAAAATTGCAGTTTTCTACATATGCAGTACATAAGCAGGAAACGCAGTGATTTGGACATTAAAACACTTTTTTATTAATCCTGCAGTAATGCTGCAATAACTACTGTTAATATTAAATGGATAACAAATGGATAACAACAAAGATATTGAAATTCAATTGATTTAATTAATTAACAAAAACATATTAGGACAATCAAATTACAAAATCACTTAACAATATCAATATTTAACAATGCACATTTAACAATATCAATATCAATCTAGATTTGCTATGGGACACAAAGAAACAACAACATCAAACGGCAAAAATCAAACAACGAAACAACAACTAAAAGATTCTCCATGGCTGATGGCTGCACTTTGTAAATATTCCTTACATGTGCTGAAACAATAGAACACACAATTCAATAATCAAAATGGTACCATTCAATATGTATAATCAAGCAAAATTCTACCATCTCATAAAATATAGGAAAATCTACAGGTGCTCCAAAACGTATTGAGAAATCTTAAATGTAAGTTTAAATATCACTAATCTATGGAAGTATGTCAGTGCCAAAATTCCTCAAAGCAAAATAGCATGTTAAATTACATGAGCTGAACAAAAACTTATTGCAATAATTTTTTATTGTTTTATTTTTCTGCATTGCAATTTGGTCTGAATGGAAATAATTCTTACAGCATTTATAATGCTTGAAATTTTCATCATTACAATTTAGTGTGGTTGTATATATCAAATGAAAATGTAATTCAAGCATTTAAAAAGTGAATGCAGGAGAAACAAAAACCATCGTTTCTTACCTACTGTATCACTGCTGCTAGTTGTTTGCTTGCGAGGGTCTCCTTGATGTCACATACAGAGTTTGTGACTTTGCGGCCACGTAAAGACCTTGTTGCCAATAATTCACAGCAGAATACCTCCATGAAAAATTAATTTGTGAATTTCTTATAGTCCGTCTTATTGATTCTACTATAAAGAGATTTTTTTTTATTATCTGTAACTCATTTTCAATGACAATGAAGTCCGGGTCCTAATAATAAACAAACAATGAATTTAGATAAGAGAAATCAATGACTTTTAATCTTTTTTTTAATCTATTTATTATTTTTACCTACAATACCATTTTAATTTAGTTACTTTAATTAAACATTTTAACTATTCAGAGAGCATATCTGCTCATTTCTGCTTGAATTCTTTTGAAGTACACTGTCTGACCTGTACAGGGTGCTTCTTCAAATCTCCCACAACACTTTTTAAATCATTATGCATCTCTGTCACAAAGCAGAGAGAAACAAAAAAATATTTAATAGGTACTTCATGTTAAATATATTAAATAGGTGCCAGTTACAGTGGCTTGCAAAAATATACCAGTCCAGTCAAATCTCTCTGCTTTCAATCTGTAGCTCCTCTTATATTTCCTTACATTTCCTCTAGATTTTTACCCCTACCATCTCTTGATTCTCAGTAAACTTTGATAAATAAAATAAAATTTTATTATAAACCCCTGAAATGCAGTCATACTGTATGTGCCATACAAACTAGAAACAAGCCAATTTCTTGAAGATCTGGGCAAAAGTTAAGATGTAGTACAAACAAAGCCTTGTGCAACACAAAACAGGGAATATTTTAAAGTGACTATACTCGCCTTATCCACAGCACAGCTTCCCACACCCATGGAGCAGATTTCATTAATGGCATTTCATAAATTTCATAAATTTGTTGTTGTTTTTTGGCTTCTTTTTTTACTGGATTATCGTCCTGCTTTAAACAAATACTACTTAAATATTACAGAATGTTACAGATGAAAACACAAATAAATAAAACAAAAGTAAAAGAAAAATGAAGATTAGAGAAAATGATGTTTCTTACCAGTTTCCACTCACCATTTAACTGAATGATGTGACAAGGCCACCTCTCAGGTTCGGCTGTGGAAGTCCTCCTCCACAACACCAACGCCTCTTCTAACTTGTCTGAACCAGGCACGTTTTCCTGGCTAAGTTTAGACATGTCATCATGTTTTATTCCCGAAATTTTACAAATGTGTATCGTTTTGTCGGTAAAAAAAGTCTACACGGTCATAATGGTACACCATCTTCTCTCCATAGCTAATCTCCACAAACTGTGTCTCAAGCTGTCATTCTGTTGCAAAAACTAATCGCGTACACAGGTCGCGTGACGCACTTTTTGGACATATACGTTATACATATAACATATATACATACTAAATACGCGAGAACACGTACTGCACATGCGCGTCTACTTGGGTAATTCTACTGTTCTTTTATCGGGAATTTGATGATATCTTATAGTCTTTTAGTTGGCGAAGTCTAGGCGTAAACAATTGCATATTTCAGCACCAGGTGGACAGTTGCTGTAAAATTTTAACCTAAATATGGCTTCCCGAAAGAGATACAAAAGTTTTCTTGAGGATGAATCAACACGAACGCCTCAACCAAGAAGAAGCAGATACAAGTTGTTTCTTGAAGAGATCCTCGAGGAAACGCCACGGAACACAATTGTTAGACGAACTATTCAGGTAAGTGTCTTTGGATTAGCTATTTGCACAAGTTAACGTTAGCTGTTTTTGCAGTATTGCAGCGGCAATAGTACATTTCAGTATTTTGTTCTCAGCAAGGAAATTGGCAATGCTATTTTTATGCAAGGCCCTGTAGCTGTTAGCATTTTTAGAAATATTCTCATTAGCCATACAGGACTTTAGAATGAATGAATGAATGAATAGTGGCGATAAACCTATTATTGATATTGTCTTTTCTGCTTTCATTCAAAGTCACAGATAGAAGATTAAGGAGCAAGGACAGTGATTAAAGACGACACACATCTACCTGACAATGAAGAGGTAATATGTACACTTTTGCTATACATAATTATTAAATTACATTATAATTATCCATTATTTTAACTATGATGCCGAAGCCCTTATATATGAGTCTAGATTTAAAGCATTTGTGGTCTAAAGGTTTGGAAGTAGAATTTACATCATTACATTATTTAGCTAATGCTCTCAGAGCAACAGAAACTGAACTACATACTGTACACGGGCAGTGCCCCTGGATCACCTCAGGGTTGAGTACCGTGCTCAGGGGCACAATGGTTGCAGTGCATGGTTTCAAAATTATGACCTTCCCTTGTGGTACTCCAGATCCCTAACCAATAGAACACCGCCTTAATCCTTATGCACATTGATGTAGTTAATTTTGCATGTCTGCTGAACCAAATGCTTTTATTCTGCCTTCTTTATTTTTTGCAAACACAGACGGGCATCACCACAGATATGGAGACTGAAGCAGAACCTCCATACCGTAAGGAAGAGGAAAACATTTTCACTGCCACACATGAAGATATGTGCTCACTGAATGTAGTGAGGTGCAACAAATAATTTACGTAAAATCTGACAAAACTAGTTTCCAATAAATGTACTTGTCAATTATTAGCTAAAATAATGCAGTCAGTTACATTAATATAAAACACAAGTGAGCAGCTTTTCTAATAGATCGGATTAAGTGTGTTTTTACAGGAGGAAATGTAAACATACTGTATATTCAGTTGTACCTGTTTGACTATCCATGTCCAGAGTAAGATAAAACACATTTTTATGTTTATTTCTTAAGAATAGATCAAAGACTCTTGAATGTGCAGTGAGTGTCCTAGTATAAAACTAATTATACCACACCTTAAAACTGTGCATGCACAGTGGTGCTGCTGTGTTTAGGTGCTTGTCTTTTTGCCCACTTTATTACCCAAATAGATCAGTTTTTCACTTCGGGTTGCCTCGTTACTGTGGCCATCTCTTTCATTCACCCTCTCTAATGTTGCTCATGACTTGCTTCATGTGGCACATATTGCAAACCCAGTCAGTTTTTTTTCTTCTATGTCAGTACAATGAGAGACATGCAGTATCCATATTAGTCAGGCCATATACATATGTTTATAGTAAAAGTACCCATATGAATGTGTTTATTTTGTACTAATAATAGTCTAATGAGCAGCAAAGTTTGAGTTGAATAAATGATGTACAGAAGAACCTCTGTTCACACACGTGTTCTGGTCGTAACCCGATTTGGTTGTAGAATTTTCCATAGAAATTCATGTGAATGAAATTAATTCGTTCTCCGTCACTATGAACTATATCTAACTTTTGATGCATTTTGTTTATATCACAAAATATAAAACAAAGTATTAAAAAGCCTTAATTACACAAAAATAATACAGCACTAAATATAAATATAAACTTTACAGGAGAGAGCGAACACTTCGTTTTTACAGGTACGTATACTGTTACCGCACCTTTCTTAGTGAGACTCGCTGACGTGAAGGAATGGAGGAGATGAAGATGGGTGAGGAGGAGGGTAGTGTTAGGACGGGGACTCCCCTTTCATAATAATACTGAGTAATTCTACTTCAGGGGGTTTCTCGTTTCCTGTTTTTTTGTTTCTTGGCCTTTGGTTCATGCGTGGCCGGCGGTTTCACTAAAAATCTATACAGAGATATTTGTTTCTGTGCTACACACTTGCACCACTGTGCTGTATAAAAAACATGCCACGTTATCATTCATAAGGTGTAGCACAATGTTCGCCGCAGTTGTGTTTTTGATGATACTTCTCTGCAAAGGCTTGGACATCATTCCACTTTGCACAAACGCTGGGCGACACACTCATGCTTTTGTTCAGCTGATAGCGGCAGCTTGGACTGGAAGTTTATGGGTCGTGTTCCGAGGTTGAGTTCATGAACAGATACAAATTGTAGGCAAATTTTTTGGTCGTAAACCAATTTGGTCGTACCCCGGTGCATTTGTGAACCAATGTTCCACTGTATTTTTGATTGAATTCTTCATAACAGCCTCAAGTCAAATTTAAAAGCTGATGGGAAAATCTATAATCTGATTATCCAATTAACTGTTTCAATAATCGATAGATTAATCATCTGTCAAAATAAGCATTAGTTGCATTCCTAATGTACACTACAGTAATACTGTACATTACAGTAGCCATGGCCTATATAGGGTTAGCTACCATGCTGTTACAGAAATTCTGCTACTCTGTATTTTTGCTCTTGGAAGCTCTTGCTCTTGAAAAGCTACATTTGGGGAAAAAAATGCTTTACAAGACCTTTTCCTGAGAAATGCCTTCATGGCTAATTCTTTCTTTGTATCATAGCTTCCTGTAAATGGACCTGTCCGAGCTACTCATTCCATGCTGAATGGCGAGCAACCTCTGTACCCTTGAGCCAAACTCACCAAAGGAGAGAGTATGACAGCACTTCTGTGTTATGTACTGCGGCACCCCGTGACAAAATCAGGATGTCAGGACTTACTGACTTTACTTAAAATGTTTCTCCCAGACAATAGATTACCCTCTTCAAACTATCTATTTAATCATGCTTTTGACACCACTAGCTGGCAAGTACGTCATTACTGTTTGAATCCCAACTGTGGTGCATACTGTACCTTGGTGTAGTAACAGCTGAAAATGTGATCTGCCCCATTTGTGATACAGAGTGCAACATTTCAGAACATCTGAATAGAGGTTGCTATTTCCTTTACTCCTCAATGGCCAAAGAAATTAGGAATCTCTTAGAAAACCACAATCTTAAAGACAAACTGGTAAATAAAACAACATTCTGATGATATCAAAGATATCTCTGATGGCACACTGTATAAAAATATTGCCAATGCTAAAATATCCCGACAGCATATCATTAATACCTGGAATACTTATGTTGTCCCAGTATTTAATTCCTCCAAGAACTCAATATGGCCGATTCAGTGCACCATTAATGAAAGAAAAAACTACATGTTGGTGCCAGCTCCCTGGTTTGGGCTAACAAAGCCGAAGATGGAGACATTTTTAAAACCATTTATTGATGAGTGCAGGTCTTTAGAATCTGAAGGTGTACTTTGGTACAATACTGAAACAAGATCACATCAGTGTATCAAAGTTGCGACTCTTTTATGCACAGTTGATTCTGTAGCTAGGGCCCTAGTACAAAATGTAAATCAGTTCAATGGGGAGAATGGACGCAATTTCTGCACTCATGCTGGAGAGAGAGTGGAAAAAGGAGAGGGACATGCAAGGGTATATACACTGTCGCTGCCCATACCTCCTTTAAAAACATATGAAGGCATGGTCCATAATGCAGAATTGGCCACTCTAAGCAACCCCCCCATTAATAGTGTTAAAGGACCAAGTCTATTGACAACTAACAAAAGATTTAATATTGCAGAAAGTTTCATTCCTGACTACTTACAGTACATAATGTACTTCATGGAGTAGTACGACAAATAACAAGCTTGTGGTTTGACAATAAAGTTGCAGCTGTAAATGTCAAAACTCCATGTGTCGAAGAGCTAGACACTCGCCTAAAGTCTGTACAGTACGTCCACCTAGTGAAATCACACGGTTGCCACCATCTGTGAGAGAAAGTATGAAAAGTGAGTGGAGAACATTTCCTTTAATCTCTCCATACGTTTTGATGGGTTTGATCCCTGGTCCTTACTTCAGTCACTGGATGCTACTTGTCTATGCAAGGCTCATATGGCTCTCTGTGAGTTTGTTCTGCATATGGAGTACCTACAGTACTGTATTTGGTGAAGCAGAAGTTTCATTCAATGTCCATCTCCTCATCCACCTACAGTAGCTGAGAGTGTACAAAGACATGGCCCTTTGTCCCTGACTTCAACATTTGTCTTTGAAGGGCAGAATTATAAATTGTTAAAATGTTTCAGTGGGACATAAAATAACTACACAGAATTTAATCAGATTGAAAGAGCTCAGAATTTTATCAAAAACCTACATCTCTGAACACTGACTTGCACATGAATTTGTTTCATCAACACTACAGGGATACTCCTTATGCCAAAAAGTTGAATGGGTACAGAACTGCATGTTTTTTGGCCACGGTCAGGTGAAAGACCTACAATTGTCTCATCAAATTGCTCTGCAGCGGTCAGAAATTTCAGTTGCCCAAAATCGGACAAAATTCTTTAAGCGGTTCGTGTGTGCTGGAGTTCTATACTCCACATATGACTATGGCATGGAATATGCAAGATTTACCATTCATTGGTAAATATTGGAAACAAAGTTGCTAAAATTTTAAAAATTCGAATTGTGGAAACAAAGACCACCACAGAACAACCTGTTTTACTGGTTAGTTATGCACAAGTTATGCCATACTACAAAAAGCCATCAGATTATATACACATTAATTCACACTTGCTGAATATCAAGTTTTCTTCAAACTGTAAACAGTTCTTCCATCCACTGTAACAAACAAGTGCATTAAAGTTAAGAGGAGTCTGAATTATTCAGTTGTTTTGCTTTTGCCAAAACTATATGAATGTGATTGAGTGTTATGGAGTAAAACATCTAATATACAGTCTTTATTTTTTAGTGCAAGTATTATAAGTATGTAAAGAATATGGTATTTTTTTTAATGTAGCCCAAGAATATATATTTTTTTTATTTAGGCATAGAAACCAGGGTGTACAGTATGAATTTATCAGTTTTCACAAGAATGTAGCCTTTTCTTAGCTGTTTTTTATTTTATATGATACATTTGTGTTTATTATTCTTGTAAATATTTTAGTTGTGTATATATAAATATGTGTAAAATTACACTGATCAGCCATAAGATTAAACCCACGTGACTAATATTGCATTCCAGTGCAACTGGAATGAACTGAAATTTGGAGGCCAAGTGAACAAAGCCAGTACAGGACTAAAGGACTTCAGTGCAGAATAACTGCAGTTACTGCAGTTAATTACATTGATAAAAGGTTATTTTAGCAATGAACTGTCCAACAACTAACAAAGTTACATAATCATATTTTAATACAACTGCATTCCAACTGCATTGTACTGAACTGTACTTCACAAAAACTACAGTAAAACTGCATTTTTCCCTAGAAACTGCAGTTCTTTTTTGTAAGGGAATAGCTATAAACTTAAAACTCAACACATTAAGAAGATGTGTGATGAAACGCAGAGGTAACTTTCACATAACAGAATTAAAACAGTTTTTGTGGTAACGATTTTGTGGTAAATAGATTTGTACATAAGTGGTGAAGCCTATAGTAGCATAAGCTCTGCGCTGTTAACCCACAGATACCTGTTGCGGCACAGCAAAAGCATGCTAACTAGCATCATTCTAGCTCCATTGCTAACAGCTAGCTAGCTTTTTTTTTTTTTTTTGCTTTACACCACTGTGAGCTGTCCTCTATGAGCTGTCCTCTTGAAATGTAAGGCGAGAAGAAGAAAAAGAAGAAGAAGAAGAGAGCGAGGATGGTTTAGCCAGTCTGAGTCAAATTAGCAGCACTAATAGAGCCTGCGTCCCTGTCATCTTTTCCGTCTCACTAAACAAGATTTTCACATCAGGAGCCGCGCCACAATCAGCCGTGACGAAAAAAAATCAAGCGCAGGGTCACTCCGGCCTGTGAGGACGTCATGCTTGGCGATAAGAGACAGCTGCGGCGGAAGAGAGATAAGTGAACACTGTGAGATAAAGAGTAGAGCAAGCTCGGTCTCTCTCTCTCTCTCTCTCTCTCTCTCTCTCACACACACAGACACACACACACACACACACACACACACACACACACACACACAGACACACACAGAGAGCGAATCAGAGTGATTTCTTATACGTACAACATAATACCAGACAATAACAAGCCAAATAGCTAGCTAGACTGATGCTAAATTAGCACGATTTCAAATTTATTAACATCTCTGGGTCAAACTAGGGGGCGGAGCTTAAATCACACTATCTAACTCAGTCATAACCACTTATTTTAATGTTAACATTAGCTATAGGAGAAGAAAAATGACTAAAATGACTATTTATATTAGGTAGCAAGCTCCCGCCCCTTAAATAGGCTGACCGATCAGATTCTGCATTAGCTAGGAGTTAAACAAAGGTTTTAGCCTCCATTTTGTTTGTGCAAAAAATTTATATTAGGTAATTAATGGTATATAAATACACATTATAAAGTTTAGCTCCAGAATTTTAACACATTAACTACTCGATTTCCAGAAGTGGGTAATAACATGTTACATTTACTTCCATGAGTAGTTTTACTGCAGCATACATTTTACTTTTACTTGAGTTTGTGAAAAAGAAACGCTACTCTTACTACACTCGACTCGTTACTTTTATTACCATTTATTCTACACATGCAGCCGGTGGATCTGCCTCATGACTGTTTCACCAATCAGACGTAGCAACAATAATCACATGACTCCTCTTGACCAATCAGCCGCAGTAACAACAATCACATGTGGTCACATGACCACACTCAAACTGGTAGCATAGCGGCGAAAAAAAATCTTCAGCCGTGGTAAACAGGTAGAATGAAAACATAAAATTAGCAGAGGCGTTTGTCTCCAATGCTACAACAGAAGAGGATGAACACCGCTGGCTTCAAGGTATATAAAGCATGTTTCGCTTACACACAGTGCAAAAGAACAGCTTCATACTGCGGTGTCTTCACTGTCTTCTCTAACCCTAACCCTAACGCCAAAACAAACAGACATTTCAGCATATAACAACTCAACTTCTAACCTGAGGAAACATGTCGCGGTTAGTTTAGCTGTTTCAATGTTAGCATATATAATTATTCTAATTATATATAATATTTAATAGAATTATTATAATAATATATAATTGTTATATTTTCTAAAAAAAAAAATGTATCGGACATTACAATTAAATCAGTCACTCAGTACTTGAGTCTTTTCACCCACTACTTTTTTTACTCTTATTTGACTACTTTTTACTTCTACTTGAGTAATATTATTTTGAAGTACAGCTATTTTTTACTTGAGTAAATGTTTTTTCTACTCTACCCACCTCTGTCGATTTCACACAAGAATTTTTCCGCAGTATTTCCACTGCACTTACCATACAGTTAGCTAACCTGAAGTTAGATTTGCGTAGTAATGCTGGTGTTAAATTTCATCAGTAGTTCCCAAACACTTTGCAGCAAGAACAACCTGCTTTTAATTACATGATGTAATGTTCAGCTATGTGTTCAGCTACATAGTTTGCCTCGTCATGTGAAACATTTTTGGCATACTGTACAAGCAACTGTACTGGTCGCACGTACATCTGGAGCTGTTCAAAACTTGTTTGCCTCAGGGGAAAGTCAAGCGAAGTGAGTTTCCATATTATCCTTTGTATTCTAAATGTTGGAAATTGTTTTTATATTCCAAATTATGATTATAATATTGGAAATTGGTAATAATGTTAATGTTTTTGGATGGTTGTTTCCTAATGGAAAAATTCCACCTGAAGAACTCGCCTCTGGAACAGATTAAATTCCTATACCTATCTGTATGTAGCCGGGCTAGATGTAAACATAGTGAGGGGTTAGTAGCAATAAAGCCATTTTTCAATAGCAATGAAGCCAGACTTCAGGAATTGGCTATTGCCTATGAACAAGAATGAATTGCTAATTATAACGTATGTTTTTAATTTTAGCAGATATAAGCTAACTGCATATTTTTACATGAGTGTCCCTGAGAATGTGTACTGATCGTGTTCAATATGTGTAACAATCTATTAAACATTGAAGATTTTTTGGAACCCAAGTTTAACTATAGGTTTAAAAGGACACACCCTCACACAGTCGCACTCATATTCATGTGTGCAGGGTAATTATTACAGTGTGTAATTGTCCTTTTCTCCGGTTCCAGGACAGTAAGTCATCATAACGATGAGGACTAAATGTCATGAACGCAGTGCATTTCCTTGTTCGCAGAGGTCAACCTCCCGGGCATGTGGCGGCTTCTTCACCTAGCTGAAGCGAAAATGATTAGGAGGTCCTTAAGAAGGAAACATAGTGTTTTTATTTTATCCAAATATGTCCAGGTATAAATGTCCAGTTAGAGAGCTACTTAATAATTAGCTTGACATTTTAATGAGAGCGTTCCGATTTCTCCTATTAACCCGAAAGCTCTATTTCTGATAAATTGACAAATTTATTTAAAATTTTTTACATAAATAAAAAAACAAACACTTGGCATGTGACTGTGTTCAGAATCACTTCTATTCCAAACTACAAAAGTGGTGTTAAAGTCAAAGCGAGACTTGTTTTACTGTTTAGTTTCTGTAATGTGCAATAGGTGTTGGTGAATGATTGTGTGTACAATTCCACACAGACAGATGTGTCTCTTCTTCAAGGATCAAACATTCCATTCACTGAATGTTCACAGGAAGGAACACACTGGGCTCCGAGCCACCTCAGTCAGGATCATCATTCACAGACGTGAATGGTGCGAGTGTTTATAAATGGTTTAAAAACACTTGCACCATTCAAATGTTTTATTGCAGCTATAAGTCTCATCACTGTACTATGCTTTCAATTCTCTGTAAATGTCAATCAGTTTTACGCATTCATTCACCGGAAATTCCAGTCCTGGTTCACAACTCTAGTAATTATGATACACCTGAAGTGATTGTGATTAATTCCAATTAAAGATGGTAAAGGCCTTTTTGACAACATTCATGTTTCATCTGATGACAAAGTCTGTAGAAGATTTCACTGTTGTCATGGGGCGATCAAGAAGAAGGTACAATGAAATTAGATGATCTGTGAAACACCATGAAGACCATCATTAACAGGTGGAGGTAATCGGGCAGGTACAGAGGGACATTCCCAAGAACATTGCAGCCCTCCAAATTATTGTTTACTGAGACAATGGGAGAACTTTGGTTTCTTGGGTCGGGCCATTCTAAAAGAAAGGTTTGTCACAAAAACAAGATCATCCAAAGAAGATAATAAGCAGGGTGAAGCATGGTGGTGGCAGCATCATACACATCATACTGTACATCATATGGCTGCTTGTCTTCAGCTTTGAATGGGCTCTTATCTATCATGGTTTGTGGACCTATTTAAAAAGGAAACCTTCAAGCGTCTGTTAGTCTAGAATTTAGAAACAATTAAACCTCTGTGCAAAGTTAGGTTGAAACGACTTCAGAATTTGAAGATCAAACAATTTGCAGAAGATCTGAAAGATCAGGAAGGTTTTTGTAAAGTAGAGTGTAAATCCATCCATCCATCCTCCCTTGATCCATACAACTTATCATACGTAGGGCTGCTGGGGGCCTGGAACCTGTCCCACACAGTGTGGTACACCTTGGATGGTGTTAAAACCCATTACACATCACGGGCAATTTGGAAATGCCAATCAACCTAGGCCGAAAGTCTTGGAGGCCTCGGTTGGCAAAAGTAATAACCACTAAGACTCTGTGCCAGATAGAGAGAAATAAAATTGCTAACTACACACATACAATGCATAGAGGGGGGTCAACACTTATGCACCCAGGTTATTGTATACTAACTAGTTAGAGGAGTCTGGCTAGTTTTATGTCATTGTATAAACTTAACTAAACCTAAACTGATCTTTTCTGGTGTGATGAAACCATTGACATTCTGCCTAATGAACTAGATGGCGATGCACGGACAACTCGGGAATAAAGGGACGTTCCCCTGTCCTGTCCTAAATCATGGGTCAAAGGTCACCTAGGCTTAGTGTGAAACATATTCATGTCATTTTTACAGTAGGTACTGCTATAACACCTCGCTAATTAAAGCTTGCTAGTTTTCCAGCTCATTTCAGCTAGCGTGTTGAGAGTTTTTGTTAAAATGCAGAAGGTTATAAAAAACTTTTTTTAACGTTTATTAATCATACACTGAGAGAGAGAGAGAGAGAGAGAGAGAGAGAGAACTGTGTTAATCATACTGGCCTTTCCCCAGGCACAGCGAGAGACAGGCTATTGCTCAACTGCATATCAATATAACGTTGAGGAGAATCCATCACACACACACACACACACACACACACACACACATACACACACACACAAACCCTTTTTAACCTTGCAGCTACACCACTATACAACCTCAAACAAATATATACACATCTGTGCTTAAAACAGTGCACTGTTACATTCCTCTGTGTGTGTGTGTGTGTGTGTGTGTGTGTGTGGGGGGGGGGGGGGGGGGGGGGG